>VZTX01020054.1:282042-334068 GCA_013400915.1 Pardalotus punctatus | reverse complement strand
AAAGAAAAGAAAAGAAAAGAAAAGAAAAGAAAAGAAAAGAAAAGAAAAGAAAAGAAAAGAAGAAATAACACCATGAAAAAAGAAAAAGTCTGCAAATAGGAATCTGAAACAGTGTCTCACTGCGACCCTGCACTGGAAAAGCTTTCACACAGTGTCTGCCCACTGCCACCTACAGACAGAGAGCAGCGCTCAGAGCCTCAGCCCAGGGGAAGGGCTGGTGAGCGCAGGATGTCCCCATTCCCACACAGGATCCACTCAGCAGCCTTTAAGTGTACTAGCTCAGCTTTCAGAAACTGCGCACATTCCAAACCTGTCTGTGACAAAAGCAGCAAGGAAAACGTAAAAGACAGCAATAGTAATGCATGTGATGTGTCCATTGGCAACATCAGGACAGAAGAAAACCAGATCCTCTTAAAATACACTCCAGATTCAAAAACAAAGAACAATGTACATGTACCACAGGTACACACATGTACCATAATCACATGTACCATCATCATGTTTATTGTTGGCGAAAATTGGCATGTAGCAGCATTTTTGACATCATTGGGGGAAACAGAGACAAGGATTTTTTAAGTGGAGGGAGCTGAAAAAATAAGTGAATCGCCTGTGTTAACAGTAACATGCGGTGGCACTGATAACTTTTCCTACAAACACGATCTTTCCTTTCTACAGCATCATTAAATGTCACTGCATGTAGCACAGCCAGCACACACGTAGAATATTCCCATCATCTTCTCTTCAAAGCAACACCTTCAATAATATTATCACATTCCATGAAACTTACACTTATTTTGTAAGAGTTTATGATGAATTAAGGAAGTCCTAATTTTAAAATAAGACAGAACAAAAACACCACTTGTAGAAGAGCATGATTTAGAATTCTGCCTCCACACAAACATAAAGGCTTTGAAAAGCCAACAGAAAGCACAATTTTAAAACAAAAGTTTCCCCAGTTAGGAATAAAACTGTGCTGAAGTTTCAGACAAACTTTTCTAATATTTTTTAATGAGCATTTCCAACACTTTTTGCAGATTGTGCCCTTTTGTTTACTGGTATGTGGAAGTACTTCTAGGTTTTTTTTCTTCCCCCAACAAGTGACAAGCAGTGTTTAAATTTTCATTTCATTAGGTTAAAATATGTCACTTTAATGAGATTTTGCTTAGATCAGAGAAATAAAGGCAAAAACATTGAATGGAAACAGTGTAGAGCCTTTAAAATAGCACAGTTATTGTCAAGGTCTTACAGAAAGAACATTTTCATGAAGCACGTACCAGGAATATTACACAGATTGAAATAAATGTATTTACACATACTTTTTTAAGACTGGTGAAACATTTATCTTAATTTTACCTGAAAGAAAGATCACACTTCATCTTTTCTAATTCAGTGAGACTATTAAAAAGTAATTGAAGATCTATCTCCTCAGAAAATCAAATTTAACGAACACATCTAGCAGTCATTTTCATTCATAGTCAGCTTCACACCATTGAAAACATGGGTTACCATGTCATCTGCAGGACTGGAATGCCACAGCTCTTCAGTAAATCCTAGCTCCTTGAAAGCACTTGACCTCCTCCCCACAGGATAAGAGTGCCGTGTTTGTGTAGCAATAGCAGAAGAAAAGTTATGTCCAGATCTGAGATGGACACAGTGGTCCCTCCTAAACCATTGTAAGGTGCAAACTTCCAGCCACAAATTAGTCTAGCAAGGCTGTATATTGATGAACTCATGCAAATTAAAATAGTGGTAGCTATATTACTCACTTATACCACATTTATCCAAAGAGGTTAATAAAGCAATTTTTATACCATTTTCAAAATAATAATTTTAGATAATTCACTTCCCATGCTCTTGGCTCCTGAATATAAAAAGAAGAGCTTCCAAAAAGCCTCAGTACAAGCAGAGAATGGATGAATATGTATAATTGAATTTGCTTACAACATGCACCTGCAGCTAAAGAAAAATCCACAAAGCATGGAGCAACTTTATACTATGTGGTCATAGCTTCCACAGCATCCAGTTCAACAAACTAAAAAAGAGAAGAAATTTTAACATAACATTGTCCTGGGTAGACAGAGCTGTATTTCATGGAAGACGTCTGGAAGCACATCAATCTTCTCTCATATGCTTCTAGTTACTGTCTTTACTGTGTAATAAAACTGTCAAGTTCTTTTGGCTATTGAGAATTCTCTACCTTTCCTGTCAAGCAGTATAACTTATAAATATTTCAAAATATACTCTATTTATCTCTGTTCCTCTTTAAACTGTACAGGAGTATAGAGAAATACTTATGAATCACATACTATTTTGCACCTTTAATGAGATGCAGAGCATTATAAGCGCATGCATACACATCAACTGCATCAGCCTCATTAAGATTTAAAAACATTTCTTTCTATTGAAGAAAATTAAAAACGTGAAGTTACTTGATGAAAGACTTAAAATTGAAGGGTGATAATTAACCTGGTGGTGGCTTCGTGTTAAAATGTCTGTGTTGCTCCTGCAGTCTAAGACACTGACTCCCAATTGCAGAGCACAGCACATATTCAGTGCGTATTAATGCAAGGCAACATTGCAAAGGGGTTTAATTTCTTCATCCCCTACTTCTGCTTGTCCAGATAACCTGAGGGGTTTTTAAAAATTATTTTTTATTTTTGATTTTTATTAAAATCCTCACTCTGGCATTCTGGGAAAGCTCTATATGCTGCCAGCCAACCTTACCATTTCATTAATGTCATCTTTGGCATCAAACTTGTTGGTTATTCTGCAGTCTTTCACAGAGGAACTGTCAAATCCAATTTCTTTTGTCACACAAAATACTTCTTTTAGTCTTTCCTTGTCCAGAATAATCAAAGAAAAGATCATGTTGTATATTCTTTTTTGAGCCTTAGGTTGGTATTTTTTTGTCTTTTCAAGGTCAGATAAGGATTGTGTGCTGAAATAAAGCTTATGACTCAGCAAATATCCTGTGCACTGATGTTTAAATGGAACAACTCCACTGGTTATCAAGTGATTTTGTAGTAGATAACATTCATGAAGTACCTCACATTTATAAAAAAATATGAATCAAAAATTCACAAAGATTTTTTGTTTGTTCTTGCTCTATCACCATTTCCTCAAGAATTCCCTCAGCTCGTCACTCATATTTCACCAGTTTTCCAGTTAAAAAGCATTAAATAGTCAACACTCTCCTAAAAACCTGTTTCTCTAAGGTGCAAAATAGAAAGTACCAAACTCTCTGCTAATCCAAGTTCACATTGTTTAGCCAGAAACTGAGATTAACAAAAATCAGATGTGAAATTATTTATAAACAATGAATATATAATAGATGATTAAGTTACCACAGTATTATTTACTCATGGCCTAAAAAAGCATTTGAACTGAACTCTGTAATGGAAGCCAGTTCACAACTACAAGCTCACATATGGGTTGAAGGAACTCTGACCAAAGAAAAAAAAAATCTAATTTCTAAGCAAGAACAATCCCTAACAAAGACTTCAGGGTAAAAAACATGCCACATAGTAGAGGCAAAGAAAAATGGTATTTCAAGTGCTTTCTGTTGCTAAAGATTGGTCTAGAAAAACTCAAAAACTTTTTGGTTGAAATTGTGAAGGATTTTCATTTCAAAACCTGCTTCTTCATAACAACAATATATTTTACTTATGGTGTTGATGAACAGTTTTTTTTACCCTACATTTATGGATTCATTTAGAAGAGAAGTAAACTAGTCTTGAAAATACACTCTACTCTGCAAGAGACAAGTTAGAATTCTCGTTGCCTGTGCTGAAGCACTTTCTATTCTCTGGAATACACAGCGTCCCAAATTGTTTCATCCAACATGGTCACAAATTTCTAGCTGATTCTAGATGAACCACGAAAGCCCCCAGACCACAGCGGTCCTCAGAGATGTCAGAAAGTGCTTCCAATGGACAACAGAGCTCGAATTAGGCAGAGGCACCCAGGTCCTGGCCTGCAGCATCCCCAAGGAGCGCTGCTCTGTATTGTTATCACTTCCCTGGTGCCTTTTCCCCAGGTACTTGGCTCCTGGGCAGGAAGATGTTATTATTTCTTCCAGGCTAACCTGCCCACAGGATGAAATGAAAATCCATGCCATTTTGATCTTTGTGGAACAGGAGATCTGTTCAACATAGGATTTTAGAAGACATTAAAGGGAGGTGGCAGCTTGCTTTATTTTTAAAGATATCAGTTTTTTTTAGAAACTTCTGTTTTCTTACAGCAGAAGAAGAAAAGTTGTTCTGACTCTACTTCACTCCTTTTTAGTTATACAGTTCCATGCTGCCAGATTGTTTATTCTCTAGACTTTTTTTCCTATCTTCTTGGCTTTACCTTCTTCCTGACATGATTACAGCAATTCAGATCAACAGTAGAAGAAAGCACATCGTGCTAAGCTAGAAGTTCATTGTGCTGCCAAGGAATTTAGGTTAGAAATAAGGATTCCTATGACTGAAAACTTGACACCAGAACAGACTGTCTGTATTAGGAATAAATGTTGAACTCTAGGCCCTTGGTGGTAAAGGGAAGAATACAGGGGACACAGAAGATATGCTGAAAGATCGAGATGGAAAGACAACTGAGTGAACCATGGACTCTTCATTTTCATAGTTACGATCTTGAAACCATTTCAAGTTCCTGCTGTTTTGAACACATTCATGGAGAGTATTCCAGACATAGGTTCTGATAGTAAAACATGATTATTTACTACTTTACTACAAGGAAATTTACAGGACATGAAGGTACTGTTGCATAAATTGCTGTTGGCAGTATCACTTCAAAGGATTCTGGCTTCCAGATGGAATGAAGATGAGACAGCATTTCTCTATAAACTGATATAGTACATTAGCAATATTTCATTGATATTTATCACACCAATCCACACTTCAGGACACTAGACAGAGGTGTCCTACAAACTGACATGAGTACCTTCACTTCTGTACACAATCCAGTCCTTAAGAACAGAGACGCAGTTCTAATTCCTAGCAAATTCCTGATGCAGGAACTACAGATTTGAGAAAAATGACAATGACTTCAAGGCTGTTGCTATACTTCTGCATGAAGAAGGTTTATTATACAAAAGGTTTTTCAAATGTGGAATTCAGTTATAAACAGAAATTGCTAGATATACATTCTCATGGCTTCAAGCATTTGTTGTTTTATTCAATGTAGAGAAAAGATTGAAAACACATATGTTTTCAAAGATATCCATAGCTTGCTTAGTTTTTGCCAAATACCAGGAAGATAAAAGCCATACTGCAGCAATAAGGTGATCTAACACAACACGCTACCCAGATAAAGCCCCTGCGCAAATTTCACTGATGGTTACGCTGAAGGTATTTTTCCAAACTGTCCAAATATATAACCTTAACAAATGGTTGTGTGACCTCCAGCTAAGCCCAGGACCTCAAAGGAATGAGGATGCGAGGAAATGTTTTGCCTTAGTACAATGGGAAGACTAACAAAATCTGGTAATAACATGCTTATATAGTTAGGAATCACAAGCCACACGCACAAGCCCCTCTTGCTTTTTACTGTTCCCCAGGAATTGTGCCCTGTTGATTCCAGTGATGCATGAAAGAAAAGGAACCCAAGGTTTAGAGGGCCAGATACACTAAAACAGCATAATTTGATTATAAAAACAAGTGTGAAGTAATAGCCAGCCCAATATATAAAATTTGTGAGAATAGTTCAATAAGCATTCTAGCACTAGAATGTGTATGGAAAAAAAATAGTAATGAGCAATTCTGTAGCTAGACAGCTGTATACTTCCCCTCTGTCTGGATTTTCCTGTTGTCAGGTTGATTAATGGAATGTCTTCACATTTATCTGCTTTTGGATATCTTAAATCTCAACAAGTCCATTTCATGTTCTTGCCACCAAGATTTCCAGTAGATTTTTTTAGCATGTCAGAATGACAGATAAGTTCCTGCAACCAACCTTGTAAAGAGCTCATTATTGTTTCAGACTCGTGTACTCACCCCGGAGGTCCTCGGTACAAAGGCCTCCAGAGTTTTGAGTCATTTTAAAATCTATGTTGAGTAAAGGTGTCATTTCCCTACTCCAGGAAGCTTTGGAGCAGTGTTCAAGGCCACATTCTGAATTTTATACAGTTATATATTATCACTCCACATACCCAAGAAGTAACTGCAAGAAACCCTCAATCCAGCACACACTTGATCTGTTTTATTTATGTGGCTGTATGCCCTGTGTTGAAATGCTACAAAGTTATTTATGAGATGGTTCTATTATTTTTCTTTGGAAAGTTTCAAGCCCTCACTGGCAGTGCAGCAACATTATCAGTACAAATTTTTAATCCACTTGCAAAATGTTGCTGGTTTGAAGCTCACGTGCAATAATCTCTTTCATTTAAAGAGAATTTTGGAGAAAGAGTACAACTGAAATCCCTAATGTAAGTTCAAAATAAACTAATTCTTACATTCACTATGCCTCTTTGTCTGCAATAGTGAGCTCAATCAGGCTCCAGTGTAGCTGTATGGGTAATGGTGCTCTGTTATAATTGTCATGGGTTTTGCACTGAAGGAGTGAATTTATGAGTAAGCAATGAGGTGGCAGATTGATCAATCCACTTGGATTCTGCCTCTGCTCCACACTGCGCCATCATTCGTATTCCAAAGTTTGGGACACTGGCCCGCAAACTTGGGAGCAGGAGGAAGAAGGGGACAGGATATTTGTGATTGTTTATTTGAGTTTGAGGGTCAAATAAAAGATCTGGGAGGGGACCTTAAATAGGAAATTTTCCATATTCTTTGCCATCATGACTTGTTTTCCCAGTCTGCAACTGGAATCTGATACAAACAAAAAATTTAAACCACGTAGATATTGCAAGCAATCAGATCACAAATAATCCAATACAGAAACATAAAATGGGGTGAAATTAGGTAATTACTAAAAATGTTGATATTAATTGCAAGCAAGACATTTTATAAATTAAAGCTTGATTTTCCTGGTCAGCTCCACACACTTGTCTAGAAATCATTACCACATTTAAAACCCATCTACTGCCCAGGATCCATGCAAAGCACCCTAAGGTACCTGTCAATTATACACAGAACCAATGACATTAATATGCAAGTACAAACATCAACTTTCTGTAAATAAATCAAAAATATATGTATTTGCAAAATATTTCACATTTTTCATCCCATCTCAGAAAGGTCATCTGCTTTGCCAGCTGTAGCTGTCAACCAGATACCAGAGATGTTAGTGAAAGTTCTCCTTCCTCCTAAAGCAAAGGAAGGCTTTTCCTGCCATTCTACTCAATACCAGCTACTGGGCTGGTTTCCTGGAAGCAAGATTTTACAGTACAAATCTGTATTTTCATAGATAATGAAGGGCATTTTTCTCCAGCTGAGATCAGAAAAGTTCCTTAGAAGAAAATCTTGTTGAAATCACATCCTTTTCCAGCCTTGTTTTCTGAACTGTCCAATGCCTTTCAGCCCATGCAATTATAAACCTTGATAAGGAGATCAGAGTAGGCCTCTATATCATATATTTACCAAAGCTTTAGATCAAACTACCTCCCAAAGCTATCTGTGTGCTTCAACACGATTAACTAATTGTTTGCTTTAAGAAAATAATAACTTTATCTCTAAAATCTACCTTTCATTGATTTAGACACTTAAAAGTCTAAAGATAATGAAACCATCTGCCAGTCAAGTCACTGTACTTTTTTTTTAAAAAACATTAAAATGAAACATACCCTTTAAAATTGAAACAAGAAAAAAGTAAAGCAAAAATAAATTTAGATTAGAAACAAGTCAGAAGCAGAAAGGTAAATACTATTAAATTGCAGATGTTCCTATATTAAATGTGAAACTGCCTCTACAGTTCCATTCAGGTTGAAACCACAGCTGATGTGCAGGTTTCATTCATTGATCTGTAGTAACTTCAGTGTGTAAATAAAAAAACTTACAAGTATTACCTTTTGGTGCAAATAAATCCTTAGATATCAGTTCCCCATTTTACACTATTTAACTCATGAACACTTATACAAGATCAAATACAAATACTGAAACTCAATTAAAATTTTGAATTTAATTTAAATTTGATTAATCTGCTTGCACACATTGCTTTCTCACACTCTCCAAAAAGTGAAAACTGGTAATCTTTACAGAAGTTCAACACGCAGATGAGAAAACCTGATGGAGAAGGAAAATATTTCATAACCTTCACTCCAAAAAGCAGTTGTGACTTTACAAAGAGACTTCTCTCTCATCTACTTGACAGGACACAGAACGTTTAAATGAGAACATCTGCAGCGTTCTTTCAATACTCTAGCGAAAGCATGAAAAGCAATATGTTACAATAAGAGCAGAAGCAATGGGGATTCTTTCTTTCTTTGCAACTCAGTCAAAATATGCTGTATGCAGGCATATTTAATTTTTAAAAATGAATTTATTTAGAATTCTTAAAGAAACCAGCTGTTGTTACTGTATCTGTGCTTGAAAATCCTCTGAACCTAGCAGTAGGAAGCTGACATACTTAGTTCATTAATTGAGATGTCTGTGAACACTTCCCATAGAATAATTCTGCTGCATAATGCATGACTATTCATTCTCTAGTAATGTCAGTTGAAATGAGGGGGGAAAGAACAGGTTGGTTTTTTTTCTTTTTGCCTTATTTTTTTGGCCTTTTTTTTTTCTTTGGAAATTAATAAAGTCCAAGAGTGTTAGTGCTGCTTTCATAAGGCTTACGTTGACATGCTTAGGTCTCTGAAAGATCCTCAGTGTTCCCTTTCATTGTTCCCTTTGGTTTATATAAGCCACAAAATCCCATATTTTTTTATAGTCTGGGTCTAATTACTTCCAAACTTTATGTCTGTTTTGAAAAAGGACAAAGAACAAACCAGTGTCCAAACTGTGGATCTGTCATCTGTTTAACCATCATTAACTTCCTGAGGGAATTTAGTTTCCAAGGTGATATTAAACTTAGGAAAAAGCTTGGTAGAGGCACTTGATTTTTGTGCTCTTAAAGAAGAAGAAAGTTTTATGGGTAAAAAGTATCTGAATATTAACCTTATCTCCACCCTTTTCTTGTTGTCTCTCAGATTTCCTTCTGGATCTCTTGAAAAAAATAATTTCCTAAGGATATTGCAGAATACTGGAGAGTGGGATCCCAAAAGAGGTGGCCATTTGCAGAACTGACAATTTTCTCCAGAAGTCAAGGCCAAGAGACTTCCAGCCCCTCTCTCCTCCCACCCAATTCTGTCTCTAAGCGCTCAAACTAACCACATTCCAGCAGAACTCACAGAACACTGTCCTGCATTTCTCGTTCAGAATGTTTTCTCCTGGTAGAGTCCAACAGAGCTGGGTGTAGAAGGGCTCACATTTTCATATCATGCCATAATTAATATAAAGGCTTATAAGAATGTTCACTAAATTGCCCATTTATAACAGCAAGCTGTGTTTAATCTAAGTTCCCATACTGAAAAGTCATCTGGAAGTCCCTTGTCCCTCCTGTCACACCGTCCCTATGTATGGAAAGGTTTAAGACGAGACACTTGGAATACCTGAGCTGCTACAGAGAGATTGTGCTTGACCTTGCTATGAATAATGCAAGATGTCTTGGCAGATATCCAGTAGAAAATATCCCCAGGTTTTTGGACCACATTAGGTGCAATAAGGTGCAGACATAGGCCTCTTGGCAGGTCTTCCCATTCAGAGAGAAAGTATCAACACCATGGAGATCCAATAAAGCATCCCAGTGCTAGTTAAAGTGGAGAATGGATCACAGACAAGAGCATAGAAATGCTGCACTCCACACCCAAGGTGGAATTTTCCTCCTCTCAGCCTCGATGCTCTCAAAACTCGTCCAATATGAGGGTGCAATTAAATGATGCCGTGAAATCTATAAACAACTATGAACTACAGCTTTAAAAAGAACTTCAGTTCCTCAGCTGAGGGACCTCTTTTGCTTTAATCCAATATAATGAGTGTTTTACCCTGGCTGACCCAAGAATCAGATAGTGTCAGCAAACACCATGAGGTCCCATCAACATCAATATCCTCATAAGTCTCAGCACAGATGTGACAACAATGACCTTTATGTGTACCACTGAGGCTGGAAGTAAATTAACTGAAGTAAACTTCTCAGAATAAACTTTGGGGGACTAAAGAAGTGAAATGGAGATACTCCTAACAGAAGCAGAGGAACTGAAAGAAATAAGAGAGAGAAATCAAGATTAGACTGAAAGACTGGCTTGTTCTATGTGAGAATATGGCAAAGTGGATTTAAACCATATTCCTGCCAGGAAACAATATAAGAGCAAAATCTGGACTACTTTTCAAAAACTTTTGCAAACCACTTTAGGCTCAGATACAAGTGACTTCTCATGCCATACAGGTAGTTGTCACTTCTCATCTTTAATCACAGCATAAGGCCATAAGAAAAGGGTGGCAAAATCATTTGTGCCATGGGTCAAATATCACCAGGCCAATATAGCAGAATAAAAGAATCACTGAGAAAAAAACCTTAAAAGTTTGAATACATTGTATAAATTGTGGTGAATGCCACCAGTGAAAAGAGAGACACAGAAGGATTGAGTTAAAGTGAATTTAAAAACAGCATTCTTATATACAATCTACTTTATTCCCTCACAACATATGCTCAGGAGAAGAAAAGCCTGTATTGGCTCTTATTTGTATGCAGGTTTGTTGGTTGTTTTATTTGAACAGAGATGGCAAGGAAATTCTGAAGAATTAGAGCTCCAACTGTCAATAGGTAGACACTTGAAAGTCATCCTCCTACTGAGATTTTCAATAATAAATGGCTTTTCTCTAATCAGTCTGCTTCGGAAGACAAACACAATTCTACTAATATATGCAGTATTTAGAAACCATAATTAAGGTTACCGTTGATGACAATAGTAACTACTATGGGTTCAAGCACTACATAACCTCTCTGCCTGTGATAAACGTGAAAACGAACAGGCACTGCAACAGCCATAGGAAACAGTCATGAACTCAAGTGACAGCAGGAATAAAATGACCACATTGTATAAAAGAAATGTGCAGTACTCAAGAATGAAATAAGAGCATCCTGTGTCAAATATATGATACATTGGCGTTAATACAGAAACTCTACACTGAAAGCAGGGCAGTTTTCACCACAAACAAATCATGTACTCATCACACAAAAAAGGAAGATCATTAAAGAGAAATTACTACATGAGCCAGCACAACACTTAAAACCTCAGAAGAGTGCACAAAGGAGAGAAATAAAATATAAGAATCTGGAGTATATTCAGAGGAAATGGAAACTATCTTCAGAAATAGTTTAAAGAAAATATTCTCCTGAACAGAGGGTCTACAGCTATACCATGTCATAAAGAATAACTTGCTGGAAGAAAAAAATTAAAATCTTCCATTATTCCAGTATTTCAGCATTTCTCCTTATCAGTATTATCTACAATGGTATTTCTGATAATCTTCACGACTTTTCTGTGAATTACAGCTGTTTTGGTGACATTAATATTTTCCCTCTGTGCTTTGTACACTTATTCTTCTTTGAAGATTTTTTTTCAATTCACTGAGTAACCATAAAGGAAGTTGTTCCTCAGGAAGAGCTCTTTTTTGTGCTAGTACAATTTTTTGCTGTGAAAGAAACAGTCATATATGAGTAAAAATGTTTAATCTTGTATAGTGATGGCCAAAAATTGCTTTAATTCTTGAATACTGAACTCTGTCCACATGAATGATATCCAAAAAAAAAGAAATTTTCATGCTTTATTCCACATAATATTTAATAACCCCATCTCAGGTTTAGAATGCCCAAGACAGGTTTTTACTTTTAGATTATCAACATTGGAACTATTCACAATAGGTTTATATTTTTAAAAGATCAACATTGGAGCTATTCACAGAATTTCTCTGTTAAAACCAAACCACAGTCCACCACGATGTTTATAACCAAATTGACTATTTTTACTGGAAAAATGGATTAGATGGTCTCCAGAGTAAATCTGTTTTCCTTTTAAGATGTTGGTACCCAGGATTAGAAGCCTATCATTTTCTCCATTCAGTTTACTACTTGTACACATCCCTTTGAATCATATAGGATATAAATTGCAAATCTGGGGATGAGCATAAGGAAAAAAGTCTCAAGTGAATTTCAAGGATTCTACTGTTGTTTTAAAGAACACTGTAAAGTTAAAAAAAGGCACAAATCCAATTTCAAGTCACCCATCAGCCTACCCACGTGACTTAAATTCTTACTGATTGATAAAAGGGTGAAATACTTGATCTGTAAATTCTCCCCTTGCACACAACTTCAAAGGGAGCACTTTTTCACCTGTGCCTCTCATGAGTTTGGGTGTCAGTGTATTAGCCAGTGGAAGCAATTCTGTAAGTTCCACCTTTATTCTTGCAAAGGAACACAATCAGTTTCCTGGTGCAAGGCAGCTAGAAGAGAGTTGGATTTTTCTTTTAAAATTAAGGATAAAACTGCTATTTTTTCCCCTCCCAAAGGAGCTGAATAGGTGATGCTTGACTGAGGGTGTCAAAAGGCCTTTTTGACCAGTGAGCCTTTCTGAACCTGAATCTAAAGACTTTTTAAGGGAAGGGGAAATGGTTGTTTTAGTAGACTTCTCACACTTCAAACTCTACAGTCAAACCTTGATAACCTTCAGAGAAACTCACTGAAAGCTACAGCTTCTGCAGTGGGGGTGATAAAAATGGGTATGAATATTTTTTCCATTGTGCTATCATCTGATTTTTCAATCGCTAGCTACGGCTATTGGCCTTTTCTATTTATGCATTCTTTATTTCTAAATACTTCCTGTGATCAAAATGTATCAGAAACCATGTTCCAGTTTTCACAAGACTGAACAAAACATACAAAGTTCCAATGCTATGATTAAAGCACTGTTTTTGCAATATTAAAAAATTCAAGTATGAACAATGAATTTTCTGATTCTGCTGCAACATTAGCAAATAAAAACATTGCAAATTCCTTCTGATTTCCAAAGCAAAGACTGCAGAACTGTTAATAAAGCTGATCCACTGTTAATAATGCTTCCCAATTGCCATGTAACTCCAAGATACAAATGACATTGGATGTAAAAGTCTATAAATAATGATGATAAAAAGCTACTGTTCTTGTACATCTGGGTTCTCTCACTGATATTTGGAAAAGTGTCAAGGGCACTAAATTTAATTCCTGGGTCTTTGTATGCACAATAAAGATTTAGATAACAGATCTAGTTTAAATCAGCAATATATGGGCATTCATCTGCTGCCTCTCTATAAATCAAGCAATGAGACTCAGCCAGTTATAAATCTAAGACAGAAACTCCAAACAGCAGATAAGAAACTCTCTCTCACGCAGCACAAGCAGGAGGCATAAAAGATTTCTGTCTATGCAAATAGGCAATTTTTAAAAAACTTAGAAGTAATGATTTTCAAATTATTTTTGCTCAAGTGCAAGAGAAATTAGGAATTTGGAGAGGGTGGTCCATTTCTGAAGGGCTTCAGTATGGTCCCACTCAGCTCTGCAAAATCCTTCACAGTCCATAATCCAGCTCTGAGATGGAACAAATGTCCAAGATCTTATACAGAGAATAAGAAAGAATCAGGGCCCACTTCACTTCACCTGGGATTTACACATTTAGCATACCTCCGGCATAAACCTCACATGGCTGTAGCAGCTGAGAAAACATTTATACCAACCACCCACATGTCAGAGCCAAAGCAAAGGGAAAGGCAGAGAAAATATAATTAAAATCACCCTCTGCAATTTGCAACAGCTCTTTTATTGGAGCCTCCAAATTTTCTGCCAAGGGTAGATGGGGTCTTTCTGGTTTACGTCTTGCAGTCTTGACCTCAAATAGCGCAAGAGTATTTTAGATTTCTAAGGGTTTGGGGATTTTTTTCTGAAGTCGGTCCCAATTATATAAAGCTGTTTATTGTGATTGGCTATGTTTCACATTCAGAACAATTATTAATGTATCACTGCCTTAACATGAAAATAAAACAGTACTGAGTTAAAGGTATCTTGTCTCCTGAGAATGATATGGAACTGAAACTATGGCAAAAGTAACTAGCAGACAGCTAGAAATCAGAAAACAAACTTCTTCAGTAACTTTCATTGTGTGTAGATGATGCAAGGGAAGTGTTTTGGTCTCCAACAGTATGTCACAAAGATGATGTGTGCGGTATTTCCCTGTTGTACAGAGCTTGACGCTAAACAGGTCCCTGTTCTGCAGTCAAGAAATAAAAACATTGAGAAGCACAAGTACAGAAGATTTGCAGCATGAGAACCTAGAAAGCAATTTCTGATTTTTCCCCCTGAGGATGCATAAAATAAAACAAAGCAGAAACAGCAAATTATAAAAAAGTATTTGGGTAAGATATTTTTGATTGTGTTTCTTACACAATTCACACATCACAAAGTCAACTCTGATGTTGTGGTGCTGCCATATTTCAATTTCAGTTGTCAGTTTTAAATAAGGGGCTTTGATATTCTTATGTGTTAATTAGTGATAGAAGTCACAGAAGCTAAAATTTATCATTTGTCAAGTATTTTTAGTCCGAACTCAAGGAATGTAGGATTGAGGCTTGCCAACACTGTTTGATAAAGATTAAAGTAGCAGTGACATGGCAAGTGCTTGCACCACCGTAAGTCTGCAACCTTCCAAGATCTGCAGAGGTGGGAACTGTTGGTGTTGGGAATATGTTCATTGTGATGTCTAACTCAATTGGATTAGCAATCTGGAGCAACTCACTTTTCTGCCTTGGAAATGTGAACACAGGATACATTACCAATAATAAGGTATGAGCAGGTATACTAGCACATAATCCCAAAAGAAAGGCTTACCTTCAAGCATCATAGCTACAGTCTCCTATATCAGTGGAAACACAGCAAAAAACAAGAAAACAGAGTCTGGGTTTGGGAAGGTCTTTTTGGTGGTGAATTTTAAGGGTTTTTTAAGCTTAAAATTTAAGCAAGGAAATTAAGGAATAAGATCTATTTTAATGTGTCACATAATAACATGTGACAAAGATGAAATCAAGCATTCCAAATGAGAAGACAGTTGGGTTAAATCAGAATGAGAGCTAGTCCAAAAGTGACTTGGTTAAAAAGATGAGGTGGTAGGTGCAGTCGTAACTCCCCTCTGCCCTATTTCTGCTGAGAAGCGTGTTTAAGATCATGTTTGCATAGGTGCATTTAACATCTCATTGCTTCTCGCTTTATTGTAACTGCGATTCTGCATTGCCAAAAATGGCTTTTTAGAGCTAAGGGGAGTTTTTTAATCCTCCTATTTAAAAGAAACATACAGAGAGCTCAGCTGTCTCTAGCACTACCTCATGATTTATTTTACAAGCAGTTTCACACAGCTCTTTACTAAAGAGACATTCTTTGTGCTTTATTACAAGTTTGTTCCATTGAGTCATGCTCTCTGCGGGATGTTGTGTCTATATTTTATTTCACTCCAGCCATTAATTACCTTCTGGGCCCTGTATCATGTGTCTCTCAGTCTCATTTATTACGACGGCGCCTGCTAGTGTTGCTAGTCAAGGGGCCGTCAGTATTTCCATTAGAAAACCCATCTCTGAGGGGTTTATAAGTCAGCTGTAAAGCTTTACTCCTGGCTGATGGTTGGCATACACAGCCAAAGCCAGAAGGGTTCTTTCCTTTCTTCCTTAAATTGAACTGGGAAAAAAAAACATCAGTGTAGAATCAGACATGAGTTTTGACTCTGTGTTTTTGAAACTCAGAACAGCTTTATGTCTTTAAACCAAGTTTTGTAGGCTGTTTGCTGATTATGTAAGTCAGTACTAGGGAATTTGGCTATTTTTAAAGGATTCAAGTCATCCTTCCACTTTCTTTTCCGTGACTGAACTTCCATGCACAACACCTTGCCTCTGGAGTCTGCTCCTCTGAAGCTGCTGCTGTCTGAAACAGTTTTTGTGTATTACTGCACATATGGAAATGCCTTTCCATTTAATTCCAGCAACAGAGAAATTGCTCTCTTCTGCCTGTATCTCTACAACCACCATGCTGACTTCCATTTATTATCTCTACATCTCCATTTTGCCCAGAGAAGTTGTGGATGCCCCATCCCAGGAAGTGTTAAAAGGCCGGCTTGGATGGGGCTTTGAGCATTCCAGTCTTGTAGAAGGTGTCCCTGACCATGACAGGGGGGTTGAAATAGGATGATCTTTAAGGTCCCCTCCAATGTCACCCATTCTGTGTTCCTATGAGTTTGAGCAGAACTGGGAGGAGGCAAACCTATGAAATATCCATACAGCAACACCTGATTTCTTCTCCATTTAGAAACAAAACGTGCATCCCAAAAGCTTCTTTGTAAGGACTCAGAGGCAAGATAGGACAGCCCAGGCCCTGAAAGTCCAAGCAATCACGGAATAATCAGGAGCCTTAGAGAGCTTTTGCCAGAGAGGGATTTAGCACTGTAGCATGCAGATGTCTAGTCCAACTTTAAATTTAAAGCACATTTACCCAATTTTATTCCAATAAATCAATGAATGATTTTAGTGCAAGCTTCCAATGGCAGGCACTATCCAAAAAGAAGACTTTACAATCTATGTGGTATGGGTAGATATTGTACAAAAAAAAAGGTGAAAATTAGAGATGTGTTTGATGCCAATGCCCTTAACATGGAAAGTATCTTTACAGCAAAGAAAAGGAACATATTGCCAACTATATACTATGATAGTATAAAACAGTTGGAAGACAGTCAGTTCTTTTAAATAAACGTACGAAATTTATCCTAGGTCACTTCTTCCCAAATAAGATGGTTTTCACATGCTACAAAGGAGCATATGAAATACAAGTCTGAGGCATAGAAAGGAAATAAACTATAGAAGACTTTCAATAGTCTTGATTCATCTGTTTTTTGATTTATTAATGGCATCGTGGTGGAGCATAAGGCAGTTATCAACCACAGACAGAGAACTGGGAATTAAATTACTGCATTTATGAGTTACAGGTAAGATGAAAGTGAACACTGCTTTAGCATGGTAAGGAGTAACTAATGAGACTGATAAAGACCTGAGCACCACTAAATAAGCTGGAAAAAATTCCAGTTAAATAGCATTACTACCCATAAAAATCAACAGTCCTTGCCATTAAGCTTTATTTGTCTTGAACTCCCTAGGGTGCATCCGATTTATCAAACTTCTTGGATAGATGGTAGGTTGCTTATTTCTATGCTTTCGTGTAAGTGAAGTGGCCATAAATTCTGAAAATTCATTATCCTCGTTCTTTCAACTGGTCAGAATATTCTGCTGCATTTTTGTCATCTAAAGAAAACACAATTGCCAGACACTCCTCCTTTATACTATCAGTAAGGAAGAACATTATATGGAAGATGACGTACAGAGACAAGAGGACAATAAATCTATATAAAATAATTTACATTATCCAGGTAAAAGAACATATTAGACCAAAGGGAATGGAAAATATTGGAAGGGAGGGTAAAAAAAGAGTCTTTCAAATGCATACCTAGAATTCTGTATCAATTATACAGCCATATTAATTATTTAAATAATCTTAAACAGTTAAAAGACAAACCAACAGAATCAAGGCTTTGTGACCCCCTCCTCTCTAAGCACACTTTTCCAGATGCTCCCAAGAGCATTGTCGCTATACACTGGCTCTCATTCAGAGAAAATGATTCCCTCTCCAGTGAAGTTAAGACAGTTAAGATATTTTACATCACAATAAAAGTGTGTGGGGAGGTTATAGCTACAGAATGGGAAATGACTGTCATAAAACCGGCCATGAGTTTGAAAGATAGATATGGAAGTTTTGACAGCCGTTGTTTTAGGATTTGGATTTTAATTGCGTCATCCCTTGGAGTTTTACATCCCTTGAGGAATGGGACAAACATGTGAACCTCAGCTCAATATTGAATACCAGACATAAATTCACCTCATAGAATTCCCTCATTTTTGTAGGCCTAATATTTTGGCATCATCATCTTCATAAGGAATTCAGGTTTTTTGCTGTGATAACCTTAAAAAATCAGCCTGGTTATGTAGATTAACAATTCTGCATCTGTTTGAAATCATCAAAGACAAAAATAAATCTTTACTCAAGAAGAATATAGGGCAAGAGTGCCACCTCTGAACCCAATTTCTTTGACTGATCTTACATTTCTAACCTCAGCTGTTTTTTAGTGGGAAGAATAGTGTTTACTTATATTTTCTTTTCAAGGTTTACTGTGGTATTAAAGATTCACTTCAAACAAGAAGTGGTAGCTTTTATTTAAATCAATGTTCATAGGTAGTCCACAGCAAGCTTACTGTCCATAAATCAAACTGACATTTCTCCATAAGTCCTCTCAAGCTATTCTGCGCTCTTCTCTAATTCAGAGACAAATTGTCAGTCATGACAATTAGTTTATGATAAATTTTCAGTTTATTACCTTGGTTGACTTAGCAGGCTAGCCTGCTAGTTCTGACCTATGCTTGCCATTGTGAAATAATTAGAAATGATGCCTTAAAGTATTTAGTGCTGTGGACTTATTAAAATTAAGTTTTGCTCAGGACAACAAGCTGGAGAAAATGAAACCTTCAGTGAGGAAAGAAGACTTCCCCAGCTACAGACAGCCATGGATTGTGGTCATGTTTTCTAAAATTCATGTCAATTATGAGACAATAAAAAGAGAATATGCAAAAATTTCATATTAATATTGCCATCTCTTCTCCCCCACCACAAAACTCAGGATGCAGACTGGCAATTGATATAAATGTCTGCTATGCCAGTATTCAAGGTTACTTGCCCTAGCCACTACTAGGATAACAAAGAAGTCACAAACCATTGCCCAAAAATACTTCATTATAAACATGCTTATATTTTAGGTTTTTTATTTTAGTAAGAGCATATCCTAACCATGCTTGTTCAGTTTTCTTATAATTTTTAAAAGTAATATAGTTTAGAAGGATGAAGAACTCGAACTCAGAGCAAAGCTCAAAACCTTCAATAAGAAAAGCACATATTTATTAAAAGAAAGATATTTGTGTGCATGAAGATTGCCTTTAAAAGCTATTCGAGATTTATAAAAGCTGAGTGCTTTAGAGATAGATTTATCCAGGATGCATTAAATGGAGTTTTTCTGAGGTATTTTTCACCTGATTAGCAGTCATATAAAGCATTAAAAGTCTGGGAGTTATCTATGGACTTCTGCTAATGGTCCTGGATACTTCACCTTCCCATTTCAGGCACCTGAGCAGTCTTTACTGCCTATTCATAGCCAATTAAAAATTAAATTTTCTCTTGCCACATCCTGTAAACCAGTTACTTTTAGATTAATTTAAACATAGCCACTTAAGTATATTTATAAATAATTAGTAACTCATATGTGTTGCACCACAGAGCAAAATGCTGCAGTTCCATCAGCATTTAGCCTTTTCAATCCTCTTCTGATTCAAATGAAAAAAAAAAAATCATGTTTTTTTAGTAGACTGATACCAAAGATTAGCGTTCTACAGATCTGTGGGACACTGCCTGCCCCGGGACACCCAGAGCCCTGTGTACATGAACAGCACTGGACTGGAGCACCAGGATTGGCAGCGACCACAAAGCCATGGGATGCAAGTGGGGATCTGGAATGGGGAAAAAGAGATGATTGTTTTCATCGAATGGGATGTTTGAAAACCCTTGGGCTATGTACCAATCTGTCTGGATACTGTTCTTGGCTTCCAGGGGAATAGGGACCTGTCTCACGGTGAGTGGCACTCTTCCCGCTGTTTCAATAAATATGAGCTGTGCTCAGACAATCTGTGCTGGCCCTCACCCCTCTGGCACATGATTCCTACAATATTTCCTGATTTCAGGGGCTGCCTGGTCTACAAAGACACTCACTGCACGTATGTCATTGAAGTTTGGTGACAGCCATTGTCCTGATGAGCGAGCAGACCTGGTTACAGCCAGCCAGTCTTCCTCACATGGTTATTGCAAAATTATACTGTATCAAACAATTTCTCCTAGTTTTGCACAACATTGGACGAGGGCGTCCCCTTATCCATGCTGAGTTTATTTCTCATCACTTCAAACATTATGACAGACTTGAAACCCCTTTTCATGTGCTGAAAAAGGGATCCCCACCCCTCACACAGTACAAGGAGCACAAGCCTCTCTCCATGCAGGTCTCGGAAACCCATCTGCATCCTAGAGAGCATGGAAAAGCATCGTTCTACAGAGAATAATCTCTGCAGGGTTCAATCCCACAAAAACTACTTCATGGGAGTACATAGACTGAAGAGGGAAGCATTTGACTCCTGAAATAAGAGATTTCAGTATGCACATGAACAAATTCTTCCCAAACATTTGCAGAAAGTGAATTAAAATAATAGAATAGTTGAATTAACTTCTCCATAAGCCTTACCCTGGGGTGTACATTACTTAAATTATGTACGTAAAATAAAAACAGGATAAAAAAATGTTGTTCTGATTTTCATACACTGATCAAATGCATTGGAAGGATGAATTTAGTCTTTGTTGTTTTCTAAACTAGTACACCATATTAAATATGTAAATGCTGACTCTAATTAATTAATTGCAATTCAAGCTGCAGACAGCTTAGGTATTACATTGATTGAATTCTCTGTCTTTTTTGTTTTAAGTGCACCAGTAACCTCCACCAAACATTTGATTTATGATACAGATACAGTGGAAGTTTTAAGTTTTATCCCCAGATGTCTCAAAAAAATAAAGACAAAGCATGCATGTAACTAGGAATGACACCAAATGTCAACATCAGAGCAGTTTATACAAGAAATCTACTCACATGGGTAGTGCTGTGGAGGGCCAGGGCAAAGCAAAATAGATGGGTCACCCACAGGGGATAAGAGGCCACTTTGAGGTGATTATATAATATGTTTTTTGATGGAACATAAGTCATTCACAAACAGCTTTTTTTTCCCAACCAAAATCAACATGTTTTTCCTCCACTTTGCTTTGACCTTGATCACAAGCATACATCCTTCCTGAGAAGCAATTCTAAGTCAACAACATAAGCTTCATTATTGCCTACATTTTTCAAAGAGACAAGAATAATGCACAGCCCAAACCCATGCTTGAGACCCTTGTGAACTGCAATGATCCTTCTGTACATGGGGGGCTTGGAGGAAAAGCAGCATGATTTGAGTTGTCAGAATTCACACAGTTAATTTAGCACTGGCATGAGTCTGAACTTAAAAAATGTCATGTAAGAGCTGCCAGACACATCCATAATGTTATTTTAACTTTTCAGTTAATAGCATAGTGTTTAGAGTCACTTGATTGTTATTCAGTGGGCAAGAAATTTTGACTGGATACTCAAAAAAGGTCAAACTGGTCACGATGCCCACCTAGCTGCAGGTAACATGAAGCCTGTTATTCCTAAGCAAGCAAATGTGCCAGAGAAGACGAACATAACGACTGCAAAAGCCTCTGCAAAAAACAAAACTACCACATTTCAGCCCAGCTGCCGTACACACATTATCACACACTGTGCTAGTTGAAGAGATGCCACAGCCCACACAGAAAAGGAAAATGGGTTCTTAACTCTCACCAAAGTGTACATATTTACAGATTAGCATAGAGAATTTTGCATCCTCACTGCCACAACTCTTAATGGGACACCACATAATCTCTGTGGAGCAGCCTTGTTCACGTTCAGGGGGATATTACCCAAACTTTGGAAAGTCAATCTATTACATCATCTGTTGACTTTCAGCAGAAAATTATCTAAATGCTCTTTGAAAGGTAAGTTTAGACACTGTTTTAATAAAATCCTTTTATCTGTAAGGAAATAGTGAAAAGAAATATGACAGTTTTTTCAGGTATTGATGCACGGAGAAAAGCAACAGAAATGTAATATGGAAAGCTGATCAAAGAAAAAATAATTACAACCTAACAGTGTCCTGTAAAACTGAATCAGTGAATCCTTGCCAAATTTTACTAGAGAGAAACCAGAAGAAAAAAACAGTAGTGTTATAGTAATGTCATAAAATTCTTATTGACATTTCCAGAACAAGTTTCTCAATATTTTTCCCCAAAGTATTTTTTAATCATCTACTACTGTAGAAATAAGTCAATATGTAAATTAAATAATTACATATCCAAAACTGCTTTTCCATTGGATTAGATTTGGAGAACACAGAAATCAGTGGGCTTATTTTAAAAGAAAGGGAATTGCTGCATTTTTCACAATGCACTCTAACTATACAATCAAATTTAGACACACAGCTAAGTGTTGTCACATGGAATTGCTCAGGGCAGTGGCTCTGGTGCAGATCCCAGGCTGACAGAGGATTCCAACTGGAAGTCGCAGTCCCAGTGTTCTGCTGACCAGGGACTGATGAGCACCCACCACCTCTGCCAAGCACAGACGACACCCTCTCAGCAGCTCTGCCTGTTTTTTCACGTGTGTGCTCTGACACTTGAGCTCTGTGTCCTCAACTGGAGCTTTCCCAGACTTGTAATCATCTCACACTGACCCACAGGACCAGGAGGAGGAGGGTGCTAGGTGCTCTGCCAGCTGAGAAGCAGCAGCTTGGGGCAACAGTCACAGCTCCACCAGCAAGAGGCACAAAAAAAGGGACATCAGATGTAGGGTGGCATTGGAAGAGGGAAAAGCCTCCAGGACAGCAAGTGATACAAAACTGCTTTGCCTTCCCTGTGGAAAAAGGATGCCACTGTTGTTTTTCCAAAGAAAAAGCTGTGCCAAAGAGAGGCTGACTAAACCTCCCAAATTTGCCCTGTGTTTACAGGCAAGCTTTTTGTCCTGGATTGAGTCTGAGCACAGCGGCAATCAGTGGCCGTGCAGAAAGAATATCTGTGCCTCAGGCAGCCCGGTGTACCCTGGGTGAATGAAGAGCAGAGCAGCTTCTCTCTCGTGCTTCAAATGGTGCAAAACATGTTCCCACTAATGCTACTCATGGTGGTTCTGGTGCTAATGGCCAAGAAACTGCTGTTTTCTGATCTTTGGAGAGCTTGTGCCTCTAGGGCTTTAAGCCTTATGCTTCAATTATGCAGAATCTGAGACTGTACTTAAATACTGAAGCGATAGGGACAGATGTTACCAGAAAACCTATGTTTAATCTGAGTGCAAACACCCAGAATTATCAGTAATTCATCTCCCTTCCAGCTTGGAGATAACTTTTTAAAAACAATATAACCATTCATAACAGAAGTGTTGTTAATTTATCCAGCTTTGAACTGAGGTGCCACCTACCAGAACAAATCAGGAGTTAACTGGATCCATTGAAAAGAGCAGGTCAAAAGCAAATGTGCCAGCTTATATAACTGCTGTGTAAAAATGCACTATAATTAGATTCCTATATCCACAGATACCAAAAAGGGGGCCATTATAACTACTCCTCCCAA
This sequence comes from Pardalotus punctatus, assembly GCA_013400915.1. NCBI lineage: Eukaryota > Metazoa > Chordata > Aves > Passeriformes > Pardalotidae > Pardalotus > Pardalotus punctatus. The sequence continues at coordinate 310,698 of VZTX01020054.1, read as the reverse complement.
GAAGTCTTGGTACTATTCAGTAGTTAACTGTCCATTTTTACTTTCCCAAAAAATGGTGGTTATAACAAGTACTTATCTTCCGTTCTTAGCTACTTGACAAGGATTATTCAGTGCTTAAAATGCAAGTCGAACACCTTTTTAATTATTATTATTAATGTTGAAATGTCTGTCTTAAGAGTTCCAGGCTTTTTCAGAATAGCCAGATGCCTCAGCCTTGCAACAAGGGGGTAAGAGTGAAGGAATGAGAACTGCCCACACAGTAGGGGGAATGAAAAATTTCATTTTTAATTGGAGACACAAACTTCTCTCTTCACTGCTAAATACCAACTGCAGAGAGGCTGCAAGCCACATCTATTCTTAAAGGACTTGTTTGGTGGTGGGCAGATACAGGCTTTAATTTTAAAGAGGAAGAAAGTAATAAATATTTAAAACACCCACAGGTAGTTTGTGAAGAGTAGTTAACATCTGTTCAAGCTACAGAGGATGCTTCAGAGAGAGAAGGCCACCAGCAATTTGCCCTTCGTCACTTGCACAACTTCCACTTCAAACATAAGATGTTTCACTTATCTTCCTGCAGATACATCTGCCAATATAATTTGTCTGTTTGGAATAGAGAAATCATCATCAATGCCTCAGGAAGTATTAGGAGCTGAAGTCTCCATCATGAGCCATTTGAAATGCAATTTCTCCTGCTTTAGCAATAAGATTTCAATCTGCGAATTTGATGTCTTAAGATGTTAAAGATTTCCCTACTATTGACACACAAGAATATCCCCAAACTTGAACAAGCGAAAGCCTTTGACATATTCCAAGTGGCATGCCCGGTCAAGTTTAGCTTATACCCATCTCTCGACCATGTGACTGAGATAAACATGGATAAAAATGAGGGAGAGAGCACTGAATCAACTGCTCTTCATAATCAGCTGATTTATTCCCATTACTTTTTTCTTTTAGACGCAAGAATTTTATAATTATAGGGCCTAGAAACTTGAGACTGGCTGAGATTCAGGTCTCCTCTTGCAACACTGGGAATTGATGCCTGACAATTGACAGTCTGTAAAGCGTAGGTAAGCACCTAACACAGTTTCTCTCCCTCGGATTTAGTCACTTAAATATTTTGGGAATCTGAATTACAGAAGAGGCTTTAACCTGTCCTTGCTCAAGACAGCAAGTAAAGCAAGAAATGTTGCAAACTCTTCCTAAAATGTCACTGAGCTCTCAGAGCTAAAGGAATCTCAAATGGAGGGGGAAGGACACTCAGAGAAGTTACACTGAGGGAAGCTGTAGTTTTTTCAGCAACTGCTATAGCACCGTTTCTAGTGGCAGCTTACAGTCCTGCCATAAAGTCCACAGGCCTATTTACCCATGCTCAGGACCCAAACTCATGACAACAAAAGCTTCCAGGAAGGTGGAAACTTCTTCCTGGACTTAACACGCCTGTGATTTTTGTAAACTTGCATGTTAGGTTGACACACTTTTGGTTTGGTACAGACTTTAAACCACTGCTGATGATTTTTACATATACAGTGGAATTCCTCAGGGCTGTTTGGAGAGCAGAGGAATTTATGTGTGGTTTGACCCCAGTAACAGCTATGGAATTTAATCTTCATACAAAGCTCAATAAAAAGGAGGCAATGACTAGGCTGGCTCTGTATGACCTTGCTCCCAGATATTGCAAAGCACACAGAAAAAAAAGCTTAAATCATAGTCCATTATACCAGGGACTTACAAAAAGAAAATGAAAGAGTCAGTTCTGATAAAAGAAGCTCCAAAAGAAGCTGCCTAGAAGACCAGCTGACAAGGTGTATGCAATTCCTCAACAGGGGAGACCACAGGCATGTTGCAGGTTTCTCACATCCTGTCCCAGGATCTACCTTCCCCTGCTCCTAAAACTGAGCTTTCTCCTTTATAACATCACAAATGTCCTTTTCCACCCACCTGACATGAAATCTATTGGTTCCAAATCAAATAAGCAAAACATTTACAGAAGGAAAGCAGAGAACATAAGCCCTATCCACCTGCAAAGCATCCTGGCCTCAGACAGCAGAACAAGACTATTGAATAAAGAAACCCAAAAGCCTCCAATCTCAAGCCCCCTGCCCCAAACCAAGACAGCCTCTGCACAGAGCCCACTCACCACTTCCTTGGGCTGTAGCCAGAAGTTTTTCCTGTGTTCACAAGGCACTAGACAATCCAGAATTAAATGCAAACCACCCTGGAGATTTTGCTGTTCAGGTGATACAAAATATGGCACAGATTACAAACAGTGAAGCCATACCTTACCTCTCATGTTTTTTTTTAAATCATAGATCAGTCTATATTGCAGCCTAATAACAAAACATTTACATGGTCCTTAAAATATAGCATGAAACTACCATTATTCTGGTTGTGATTCATGCATATTAAAAACCTCTTTCAAAACACTGCTATTTCACCTGTGAACTGCAACAATCTGTTTTTCTAGTGAAGCTTATTAAGTTTAGACTGAGAGCTCTTCTGGAACCACTTTTTTCCCCAAAATAAACCAATGTGCATACCCAGTGGGGAGACCCCCTTTTTCGAAACCATTTCTGAATTATAGGTTATATTCTGCTACAATAAAAAAGTTTAAAAATTAAAAAATTAAAAAATTAAAAATAAAGAAATAAAATTAAAAAATAAATAAAGAACAAAACATCACAGAAATATGAAGATTCACAGATTGACTCACTGCCTTATTCATCCAGGTTATCATAAGACCTAAGGAAACATTTCAATGAGTAAGTTTATCACTGTATATCTAAGCTTATCATATCATCTGGTTATGGTTAAGAATCTCAAAACAAAACCATCCTGGCATGACAATAAATATGTTCCATAGCATAGAAAAATTACTAAAGATGTGAGAAGACTGTGATATGAGCATTTAGACATCAGGTGGATAATGTAGTTCTGAGCATTGTAGAATATAAATAAACGCTATTTTCCAAAACTTCTTTTCTTCCTGGTGCATTGGAGGTTATAGGAGAGAAATAAGATAAATGTTTACATGTTGTCACTTGCATTTTAACAATTTGATGTGAAATTATAGTGCAAAATTTTTCTGAAATTTCAAATGGTGTGCAGTATCTTGTTAGAAGGATGTGAAAAAAAAATTTAGGGCTTTTTCCCAGATTATTGTTTTTTCAAAAATAATACATTCATCTACATTTTCAGCGCAATGATTGTCTGAGAAAAGGAGGTAAGCAGGAGAAAAGTAAGAGCAACTTTCAGTTCACGACCACCACCAAATGCAGGAAACTTCACGTTTTTAATCTTAGGACAGCTTTCATTGAAATTGTTGGTTCCACCCTGACCACTCCCCAAAATGACAGAAAGTGATGCNTTAATCTTAGGACAGCTTTCATTGTAATTGTTGGTTCCCAAAATGACAGAAAGTGATGTTGGCACAAGATAAGAAGCCATGGCAGAGAACATCTAAAAGAATGAAGAACTGGAAAAGGTATAATAATAATAGTTGATCACCTAAATTCTGACACTCCTGAGTAATTTGGGGACGGATGTTCATCCTTTTTACCAAGACACTCTGATTTTTCTACCTCATTTTCCTTTGATCTTTCACTCATTTTGACCAAAATGAAATGCAGACTTAAGAGCCCCATCAGGAGTTGGATCTCGTGTAAACTTTAGAGCTGCCAGTTAGCTCAGTCAGCTGCTCTAAGTGGAGGGTTGTACAGCACAAGGGTATCCAGCATATAAATCCAAATGAGGAATCTGTGAGGTGGGACACCCCATTTTGGTAAACTGGACCAATCAGAAGTCAGAGTGAGTTTTCAGCTGTGTTCATAACTTCAAGAATTTTACCGAAAAAAGCAGGTACTAATTACAAAATACCTAAACTACTGTTAGAGACTGAAATAGTTCATGCCTCAAACACTGATATAAAGTTTTGCTCATTATATCAGAAACTGTATAAAGCTACAACCACAGACCCCTCCTTGAAAATGCCTGACTGGAACATTGGGCTGAAAATCAAACTGCTGAGATCAGATAAAAGGAAACCTATTGTCCAACCATCTCAGGCCCAGGGAGAAGTAAACCAGTAAACAAGGAAAAGAAGAGAGACAAACCCAGTAACCATACTGAGAGTCACCTGTGGGTGCATCTGGAGTAGGGGAGAGCACAGCTCACAAGAACCAGGTTTACACAGACTCCCCCCCAAAATGAGGCAGGGGGAGGAGGTTTCGGGTGCATGTTGTAACCTCTGGTGAGAGGCAATGAACACCCCTCCTCTCTTACACAAACTGGCCCCGCTGTGGAACCCCCAAGCCCACAGGCCACATCCACAGGACATTCCCATGAGAGGCAGCTGAGAGGGTGTCATAATCCATCAAAGACCCCCCAAAGTGCTCGGCCTTGCACCCCAGGGTGGCAAGTGATGCAAGCAGAGTCTGCTGCAAGAGACTGCCCCCTCCCCCGGGGGACATGCCTGGACATTGCCCCTGGCCCGAGTGTGTATTGACCCACGGGACTCTGTGCTTTTGGGCGGACCATCACCACCAGGAGGACCAGCTGGAGTGGATCAACGCTACATCGTTTGGCACCCCAAAAAGTGAGATTTTCTTTANGGATCCATGGATGGTGATATTTTCTTTATTCTGTCTCTGTCACTCTCTGTCCCCCCCACCCGTTTTCTCTCTCTCATAAATAAAACCCATACTATTGACTTTGGCATGTAGTCTCGTATGCACCTTAATTGGGGCAGAGGCATTTCTAATAACCTTTAATAACTGGATCATGACAACCACACAACAAAATAAATTTGAACACTTCACAAGACCAAAGGTATTTTCTTAATCTATTTTGCTGCCTATAGTAGCAGGGGAAATAATTACACTAAAAGTCTGAAATGCTGCACTTCTAATAGCAACTGCTATCCAAAAGTACTTGAAAGCTACTTAGCATATGCTTGTTTATGAACACAGTTAGTTTTTCCCACCACAGCAATACAAAATCAAGAGGAGAGGAGACATTTGATTGTAGACTATCTTTCCCCAAATATAAGTGGTCCAGTCTTCAGTGCCTAAAGCTACATAATCCTCTAAAACTGAAGATGGTCAGTAATGGCTTCAACTAATAACGACTATTCTTTTTGACTAAAATAGAGTATCTGCCAGAGCAAAAAAACAAAAAAAATCTCCCTGTGGCTGAAGCCTTGTTGAGGATTGTGAATCAGGACTTCGAAACCACCAGCAACATTCGTTCTGCCATTCCCTACCTCGAGTATGAAGTCCCCCACCCAAGCACAGACCTGGGAAAGCCACGATTGCAAGAGCTTGTGCAATCTGTCAGCTCACAGCACAAGGTGGGAAGGAGGGCTGCACATTTTCCTGACATGAAAAATATGAGGGCATTAAAGGACAGTGCTGGGGTTCATGAGAAATCCTGCAAAGACAAAAAGAACCCACATGGGGAATATGGCTCTGTATCTTCTGACAGTTGTATAGGTCTAATAGAAAATACAAATCTGATCAAAAAAGAAGCACCCCACACCCCACAGGCAAACCCAAGTCCACTTACATGCTTGCAGTAAAAATTAGCTGTACTCACATGCCAGCCAAAGAACTGAAACATCAGGTTAAGACAAAGATGTAATGTTTCCTCACCACTCCACTGAGTTACTATATCAAAACATAATTAAATTATTTAGACAAACACCAACTCCAATTTATACCTTTTTCTCAGCAGATTAGAGAAACTGCACACAAAGCAGATTGTTAAGAAAGAAGCAGCATTTTTTAAAAGGCATTTAACAATCTGTTCCTGCTACAACTCCATTCCAGACAAATTGCACCCATAAAGTTATAGAACAACTGCTTAGAATCAAGAAAACATGAGTTGCCTATTTTTTATTACATGTGAGATATATTACAATACAATTAATGCATATATACATAGCTTTCCTTCACTGTCCTTCATGAACACTCCAGCAAGGACTTCTTATATGTATGCAATACAAAATTACTTTGAAGTCCAACATGTCCAACAGCAGAAAATTGCCATGCACAGAAGAATGAGTTTTGTTCATCATGTTTTCATTGTCCTGTGCACCAAACGCGGGTTTCTGAATGCCCCTGTGACATTTCTGCCTTCAGACCATAACTTTGTTTAAAGTACTTTATTGTCTTTTAAAGTGGAATCTACTTACCCAGAAGGAAAAGACCCCAAGGCTTGCCACAATCAATCATTCTTACAGTCAATCCCTGGTCAATGCATGCAACACCAAGGCAATCTGTGCCTGGGATTTTCACTTCCCCACGGGCAGCATTAAGGTGCCCATTTACATCACTTTGTGCTCAGATATTAACACTAAACATTGCTGGCTCCTTCTTCCATAAAGGGCCACTGGTACCAGCGTAGAGACTATTTCTGTCTCATAAATAATCAATCAAAAATCTGTTCAGCCTTTCTGAAGACATGTATTTGGCATATGTCACGTGGGTGGCTGGAGAAAAAAACATGGAATAGATCATAGAATGGATCTTAAAGATCATCTAGTTCCAACCCCCTGCTGTGGACAAGAACGTTTTTCACTATATCAGCTTGCTCAGAGCTCCATCCATCCTAGCCTTGAACTCTTCCAGGGGTGGGGCATCCACAACTTCTCTGGGCAACCTATGCCAGTGCCTCACCACCCTCACAGTAAATAGTTTTTTCTTAGTATTTCATCTAAACCTACTTTTTCAGCTTGAAGACATTCCCCCTTGTCCTGTCACTACATGTCTGTATAAAAAGCCCCTCTCCACCTTTCTTGTAGGCCCCTTCAGGAACTGGAAGGCCACAATTAGGTCACCCTGAAGCCTTCTCTTTTCCAAGCTGAACAACCTGAATTCCCTCAGCCTTTCCTCACAGGAGAGGTGCTCCATCCCTCTGACCATCTTTGTGGCCTTCCCTGGGCTCACTCCAACAGCTCCATGTCCTTCCTGTGCTGGGACCCCAGGGCTGATGCAGCTCTGCAGGTGGGGTCTCACCAGAGCAGGGCAGAGGGGCAGAATCCCCTCCCTCCCCTGCTGCCCTTGTGGCTCTGGATGAGCCCAGGACACGTTTGGCTCTCTGGGCTGAGTGCCCATGGCTGGGTCATGTCCAGCCTCTCCTCCACCAGCACCCCCAAGTCCCTCTGGGCAGGGCTGCTCTCCATCTGCTCATCCCCAGCCTGGATTGACAGCAGAGGTTGCTCTGACCCAGGTGTAGCACGAGCACCTGGTCTTGTTAAACCTCATGAGATTCCCATGGGCCCACTTCCTGAGGTTGCCCAGGTCCCTCTGGATGACATTCTGTCCTTCAGGTGTGTCAGCAGCACTCAGCTTGGGGTGATCTGCAAATGTGCTGAGGGTGCACTTCATCCCTTTGTCTGTGTCATTAATGAAGTTATTAAATAACACTGGTCCAATACAGACCCAAGGGACAGCGCTTGTCACCTGTGTCCACTAGGACTCTTGGTCACAACCCTCTGTATGTGACTGTCCAAGCACTTTCTTATCCATCTAACAGACCATTTACCAGACTACTGAAAGCAAAATGATATTTGGATTATCAGAGCTTGTTGTCCTTCATGTATTTTCCAGTGTAAATTATGAATTGCCATTTCTGAAGCATCAGGTCACTCTTCTTATGTGCTCCCACATTAACTTGCAAGATGGTCCCAGACAACCTGAAGACATCAGACATGCTTTCCTCCAATGCCTTTGTCATTCCCTGTCACTCAGCATGTGAGAGCACAGATGTTTTCAAAAGTTATGCTGAAGGAACATATGGATGCATAGTCAGAAGCACAGGTACTGTCTTCCTGGACAGGTATCATTTATGCTGAATTTCTTGCTTTTGTAACAGAAACAGAGTGGGCACCTAAAATCAAAAAGCTCAAAGTACTATGAAAACGCATGAGTAAGAATTAACATTCGTCGTTTTCCATGAAACTTAGGATATACTCTATAGCAGAAAAAGCTTTCTACTCTGAAGCTGTGTATGCAACAGGCTTAGGGAATTACACAATCACAAAATTTTTGTGATGAGGGAATTTCAGGATCACAAAGTAACTGTATTAATGCTCTTCATCAAATTAAGTCATTATTCAGTCTCCCACAATTTAGGCATGACAAGCCTGACAGGTGTTTCAGGCAGGAATATATCTAGCTCTTAGACACAGAAACATATATTCAGCTTTGTTAGTGAATTCAGTCAGGTCAAACTTGGTTTTCAGGAGATATTGGAGGCAAAAGAACTTAATAAATGTACTTGAGAAATTGAATGGAATATGAGAAAATGTCTGGGATTTTTACTTTTGCTAAATGCTTTTTCCTCTGTCTGTCTGAAAGATAGTTTGTACTTTTTCAATCTTTTAACTTGCCAGTTTAAATACAACTAGCCTAATATTAATTCATCATAATTAGCAACACTTATCCTGCTGCAGTGTCTGTTGAGTTATAAGCAACAGGAAGGGTCAGTGCATTATTCATCTTGCTGTTAACAAGAAATATTAAAATGGTTACAGCAGAGGTCTGAACACCAGAATTTCACAGTTCCACCCTGAGTCCTGTGACAGCTCATTACAAAAACTCACATGGGTCAAGTTTCCCCAGACTCCTCTTTCAAAATTGTTCAGGGAAGAGGACACAATACTAAGATCAGATATTTCTGCATAATTTTGGGCCACTCTGCTTGAGTTTCATATCTATCAAATGGTAAACACAGTAAATGTCATTCAATATCTTTACACATTTGGTTTAGAGTAGCAACAAATCATGCATACAAAAAGGGAATTTCTAAGTTAGCAGCACCATAAGACTGCAATTCATACATTTTTTAATAATAAAATTGCTAATCTAATTCTCTGTAATTTAGGATAGGCAATGTCTTCTGCAGCAGACTACTGTGCAGAAAGTTAGAATTTGGAAAGAGCTCCATAGGACCATAGTTTACATTTTCCTCTGTGCTGACACTATTATCAATGAGGATGAAATTCAGAGAAATAGAAGCAAGAGGAAAGATAAGTGAGTTCGTTAAAATCTATATGGACATTGAGAAAATAGACAGACAGAAAGCCTATCAATCTCTGACATTTATAAATGCCACCAGGCAATATTTTTCCAAATATATTTTACTTCAGATTCATATGCAGATTAAAATCAGCATGAATTAGTGTTTGTCATCAATATTTTAAGGTTTATGACTAGAACTAGATATTTGATTTCTTAGCTGAAAGTAGAAGCTAAGCTGTACTAGACAAGGGTGTGCAAAGAGAATTATTTGACAAGAAACAATGAAAAACTAAAGGAGACAAACACATCACACACAACAAAATGGGCTGGAGAAAAAGAATAAAGAATGTGCTGCTGGTCTCCCTGGGGAAAAAAAAAAGAAAAGAAAAGAAAAAAAAAAGAAAGAAAAAAAGAAAGGAAAAACAAAAAAAGGGGGGGGGGGGCAAAAAAAAAAAAAAAAATATAGTATTTNAAAAAAAAAAAAAAAGCTTAGCTTTTGTGGCTAAGAAGGGAATGGAAGTCCTTCAGTCTCAAACAGATGCTTCTTTAAGACATGGGAAACTTGTCCAGCAAAACTCCTCCACTGTCCTGTTTCAGGTTCCCTTTTTCTGAGTACGTGCTCAAGAACATCCCCACACATCATTTAAAATTAAACACTGCAAAGGACCTTCAGCTGAAGTTTGAGCTAATACAGAGGCCAGTTTAGTGCTTTGAAGGTGAAACTCCAATATTGTTATATAATTGATCAGAACTCTCATAACTGTCACCTATAACCTTATAGTAGCATCTTCCAAACACTGCCATTTTTGATCATCCAAAAGATCCCTATCCTGATCCTCCAAAATGTTAAAAAGAAGGGCTAATGTCAAATACAATTAATTAACACAGTTGTCTGAAAGTATGTATTAAGCCAAAATGAGGGCAGTTCAACAGAACACAAGTACTTAAGTGAACACTGGTTTTGTTTTAAATCAATACTCAATTAAAAATTTCCTGCAGTCTTAGCTTTTAATTGCTTCACAGTGGAACAAATAACATTTTAACTGCCTGCAGGCTTGTAACAAGCCCATTTCTTTCTTTTGTAATTGTCTTTCTTCTTGGCACCCTCACATTTCTTCCTTGCTCCTGTCCAAACAAATTGAAAGAATAAATGGATGATAGGATAATGTACACAGAGATAGAAAATGCATCTTTTGATTACAAAACATGCATTGGGATAAATGAGAGCAAGTAGGAAAAGTGTATAAAGTGATAATTTTGATCAAAAGTATGTTTCTAATGTTTTTTGTTCTTAATCTGTTAAAGCATCTCAGTCTTTTTCAAATTTAGACAGTTATTCAGACTTCAAAAACACAAGATATTTTAGAATATTAAAGTTTCTTTTTATATACAGTTTGCAATTGAACCAGGATGATATCAGTAATATTAACCTCGAAATCTTACAAAGAGAGAGTAACGAACATCTGTCATCAGCTAGAAAGTAAGTATTTTGTATCCAAAGTTTCCAGTGTCCAAATTGGGAAAGAAGTTGCTTGTTGGTGTCTTATTCCTGCATCTTACAAAACAGCAGAAGTCAACACACAATGCTGGCCTTTATTCGCAGCATAAGAAAAGCAGTAAAACATCTGCTCTGCCTAAAAATGAAAGGATTCATTTTTCACTTAGAGACTTCATGTATTCTCTTTGGCCATTGCATCACCTGCACAGACCTCTGCTCTTACTTCATTTCTGCAGAAAAACTCATATGGTGCTCTCATTTCCTCTTTCCCAGAGTGGTCAAATGCCCTCCTCTGTGGTTTTCTGTGTTCCGGGGGCGGCTCAGGCCCCAGAAACACATGGACTTGAAGGAATAAATCTCTCTCACACGGCTCCTCTGCCCCCTCATTTGGCAAGAATCGTTTGCTAGCAGGTTGTAAAGCCCCAATAGATTTGTTTACAAGGATATCTGCTTTTGTACTCGATCCCTTGCCTACCCACTCCCACCCCTCGCTAAACATCTGTATTCATGGGCTTTCTGCAGCCCTTATCTAGAACAGCCTTTCCACAACTCTTCTCTTGACTTAATTACATCAATAAAAGAATTGCAAACCACCTTTAAAAGTAATGAGCTCTCACACTCACACACTACTGCTGTTTCTTCTCTTATGCAGTCCATAAAATGCAGCAGGATGATTAGAACTGATGATCCTGTTTTACAAAGGGTAACTAACTCTGGCAATACAGCATACAGTACTCTGTTTAGATCTTTTTTATTGAAAACTATAATTAACAGTATAACTAATTCAGGCAACAAATTACAGACCTTAATCTGATGCTCAGAATCAAGAATTCAACAGGTAAACTGTGACTGATATTCTCAGTGTGTCAGTGAAGACTAAGAATACTGAAAACACAGACTTTCTGACTTTATCAATTAAAAATAGACTACAATTTGTCACACTGTTTTTCAATTTCACAAGATGCAGCCCATGTGAAATTGTTATGTCTTCAAACACTCTTAATATGACTTTTCAAAGTTTCCCTAGGGGCAGCTCACATTCTTAAAGTTCTACATATCTACAAAACAATCTTCTGTTAGCAACCAGCAAATAATTTTCACACTAACATCTAATGAGAAGACACAAAGATAAAAACCTTAGTGGGATGAACTAACATAACCTTCTCTAGACTAACCTAACTTAATTTGTTTAAACCCACTTTTCTAGAACTCCCCAATTCTGTTCTGTGCCCCACTGTGGCTGAATCATATCCAAGATAAGAAACCAAAATTTCTGATCAAAAATTACTTTTATAAATATATTCTATGCTCTTTGTTTGATGATTGTTAAAAACACCTGAAACTAACAGTAAATTATTTTATAGCCACCTGACTATCCTACTGAAATATTAAGAGAACAAGATCAAGTCACTGTATTCTGTTTCTGCCACAGCAAATGCAACAGTCTAATAATGCTGACGGAAAAATTAAAAACTGGGGGGTTGTTTCCTTTGATTTTTCACATGAAATATAATCTAAGAATCCTGAAATAACTGCTTCTAGAAAGCACACAGGAATCGCTCATTTAGTTTAATTACACTATCAATCTTACCACTGGTGGAAAAGCTTTAATCAAACTTAAGGGGGAGAGGGGGGGAAAAAGATAATTTTGTATGCTATCCGAACTTCTGAAGCAAGCTGTGTTCCTGTTTTTCAAATAGTAAAATTCAACCAGAGGGTTAAAACACAAAGTCACTACGTTGTTGTTCATGCCCACACCTCCATGAAGTTCTGATTAAAAAACTTAAAGGAAACCAGTGTTGAGCTTCCAGCTTATCCTCGGAAGGGACACACAGAGGAACTGCTCTCCCAGACTGCCTTTATAGTCATTACCCCTTAAAGCTCACAGGTTTCCAAATGCATTTTCTCCTTTTGGAGCAACAGACAAGCTCTGTCTGGCTGCTGCCACCTTGATGATGCCCACAAACACCCCAGGTTCTGGCTGTCAGTGGTTATTTGTTAAAGCTGGCAGTCATCCTGCAGTTATTTGAATAGGATACTCCATTTGGATGCTTTTCTAATTTTTCACTGGTGTATTCACTATTACTCCTTAAGAAGAATAATGACATCTGCTCCTCAGAGAAAGAAGGGTAGACTGAGCAATGCTGCCAGTCCTCAGCAATTTTTTCTTGGCCAATTGCTGAAACAAAGTTTTACATGAGAATTTAACTTTCATAGGAACAAGAATAACTCATAAAATCGTGGGTACAACACCAGTTTAGCAATTTTGCCTTTTCTCCATTGCTTCTTACATAACTTTAGCTTTCACTGATATCACAATTATAGATGGAGTAAAAATAGGAAATCTATTCCCAATGTTCTATTCCCATGTTCCCAATGTATTCTACCACTTCTTGTAAACTGTGCCACTGAAAGTAAATTGAAAATTAAAAAAGTATAAGAAAAGGGGAAAAAGTACAGTTCCCTCCCTCCTCATGTATATACATAGTGTTTTTTAAATATTTGTACAATGTTCTTCACAATTCAGCTTTTCCACTAATGTGGATTTCTTATATAGTTATATTTCAGGTTCCATAAATAAGGACAGTTAGATCTCATCAGTGAACTGTTGGCTTGCTCTTGACTGGTGAATGCAGCAATTTCAAGACTTCTTTTATTTTTGGAGTATTGATAAGCCATTGATTGCACTCTCTTTGCACAATCTGGGAAAATCCATCTTTGTTTTGTAGGTAAGGTAAAGAAGACCTTTCCCTTTTCCAAATAATTTATGTAACTATAAGAGGTAGTCTCCAAGTTGTTTTTTTCCCCATAGAAAAACTGCTGAGGATGTTATAATGTTATTTCTTCTAAATGCCCTATTTTTTCCATTCTGGATGGAAGTCACCTATTCATCAGAACAGCACTCAAGGTCCAGCCTGCACTGAACTTTATTCATTCACAAAAGTAGGAGAGTAAATTATATATAAATAAATCCAAACTGTATGGTGACAAAGAGCACTCAGTGTGCCTTAGCTAATAGAAAGTATGTCCTGATAAAGGATAAAGTGATCTTTTTCTTTGGAAGAAGACATGGAGAGCAAATAATAAATGCATCTGGTAGGCTAAAATTAGTAAATTTGGAAGCTAATGGGAAGGAAGTTTTCCTATGTGCAGCCTGAGGAAAGATAATGTCAATAAATAGTAACATATTTCCATTCTGTAACATTTATTAATACTCCTCCAGGAAGTTCAGCACAATAAATTAACATTCCTCCTTTCTAAAAAATTCTGAAAGGAATTGTTAAAATCAGATCACCTGGATCCAATGTCCTGGATTCAGGACACAGTACCTGTTTGAATTAAGATAAAAACCATGCCTAAGTCTTTTCCTAATTGCATTAAAACTTTCTTTAGGTCACATAAAGGATAATGGCTGAGAAATTTAACCTACATAAGAGGACATTAAAAGGGTCTAAAATTATGGTATTCTATGGTAAAAAGGAATCAACCAACTCAAAACTCAATATTTACAATTTAAAAAAAAACAAAAACAACAACAACAAGAAAAAGTTTTATGATTCTTCATAACAAAAAAGAGTTTCTCTAGAATAAAATGGGACTCTGGCTTCTTTGACCACATATTAGTTTGGGTAATTACATACTGCCTTGCTACAGCCCACAGAATCTACCTTTACTACATGTTATTTACTTTTATATCGAAGAGTTGTCACATTTTGCCTTGCAAAAGGCCACATTTCAAATGGATGAATAGCACGTGTATATTGCTTGCAAATGATTTCAAGCTTTGGAAGATCCACAGGGCTATTTAGTCATTTGTTCCTTACAAAAGATACAAGGAACATATATAAAGCTACACCTTTTTATTCTCAGGGATCATGTGGAAAAGTTCTTCTCCAGCACAATGACAATTTCTATATAAGGATAAAATAACATTACTTACTCATCCATATGAAGGGGTGCTGTTAAAGTTGCAAGTTAAGCCCTAAAATCCCCAAAAGGGAAAGATTTGGAAACTGTCCAATATTCTTTGAGTTTCTTCAATCCTTTCCTCAGCAATCTTTCTGATATAGTTTGTGGTCAATTAATACAAATAACATAGCCCTGTGACTACAGGAGTTTCATAACAGCCACATGAGATCACCTGCAGCAAGGGCAAACACATCACCAGAGTTTTCTTTTTTTAAATAAGTCCTTACTGGTCAACAACAAAAACAGCAACATTTTGCTATCCTGTATTTTGCAGAAAGACTAGATTCTGGTGCTCTGGCTCCTGCCAAGAACTCCTTCCTGCACAAACATTTACTCTGACTTCAACATGGTTATGCAAATCCTTGAACCAGCAGGCAAACTTGAACTCTGGCACGTAAAGAAACCCCAAGTCAATTGCATTCTTAAGTGTAAGCAGAAGAATAAATTCCTTGTTGAATTTTGCTTAAGATGATAGTCAAGGCTGAAAAAAATTAATTAGAATTTTGTTTTAAAGACTCTAATCAGCCAAAAGGGAAAAAAAATACTACTGTTTAACTGTGTTGAAGATGAGTAATTTGGTATCCAAAGATAATTCACCTGTGTCTGGTTGTGACAAAATACCATAACATAGATATAAAACCCATTTACCCTCTCTTAATTGTCCTTTGAAAATATTATAATTCCAAATTTAAATAGTTTCACAAAATTCTGCAGCTGTTCTTCTCCTAAGTATATAACTCTGGAAAGGAAAACAGTAAAATAAAAAATGAGAGAGATTTCCAAAGACTGTTAGTGTAACCCAACCTGAGCAATGCATTGGTCATACATAATAAATAATTATGCAAAACTCAGGAAAAGTATATGAAAGTAGACAGAGTATTTGTGTCAAAGGCTATTGAACACATGAGATAAAACCCATAGAATTTGATATTAGCAGGATTTCCTTATGCTCCAGCTTTCCCTTACTAATGCAACACAGCTGATTTATAACCAGTATTTTCAGGGAAGGTAGGATGAAGCAAGAACAAGCTCCCTTTCAGAGAGGTGCAGTGAGAGGTTCGCTCACCACAGCAGCCCCCAGGCCACTGCAGGATGAGAGGTGGCCTTGGAACACGTTCTCTTGCCTGCCTTCAGGTGGAAGAAGCCAGTCACAAAACACGTTCAAGGTGAGCGGGTGTGTATTTGCAAAAATCAAGCCAGATAATGCAACAGGCAACAACAGCAGGCAATATTTTTAAAAGCCAATGTTCTTTTGGTAGCGTGGTATTTTTTTTCTGTTGGCCACAGAAGAAGGGTTTATAAATCCAGTCGCTCTCTAGAGCTCCACAAGCCCAGGGGACTATTGTGCTCATTGCAGAATAGTCTGTACCTCTGTCAAATGCTGCCACAGGGGATGTTGTAGGGAAATCACAGGCTTGGTGGCCACTTGTAATGTCCCAGGGCACAGCAAGACATGAAGCAGGATGAAATCAGCCCCCAAATCTCTGCATAAGCCCTAAAAGAGGCCCTTTTATTTGCTGTATTTTTAAATGAAGTCATCCCATCCCGAGAAAAAAAAAAACAGTGTTTTTCCTTTCTCTGCAGTCAGAGTATCCTGCTCCTTTTCTCCTTAATTACTTAAATGCTCTCCCAGCAACATGAAAAAGGGTCCTTTAATTTCCATAATGCCTGTGCTAGCAGCAATACCAGAACCAAGGATGACAGTGTAAGTGTTTCTGAATCAAACTCTGTTTCTTTCTCTGAGTTTTGACCTTCAGGATCCCCATTAAAACTGTTGCTTTTGGCAGAAGCAAAAGCTTTTAACCACAAAATTGTGGGGAGGTGGAGGGAGAGGAGGGAGCAGTGATGAAATGGAAAAAGTCAAGCATCTGACCAGAAGTTAGATTGTTGGAAGAATAACATTTCCAACTTATTTGTCCCACCAGAAATAAGGGAGAGAAAGGCTGTGAGAGTTTTTGAAACAGTGAGCTGCAGGAATGGTATGATTTGTGGCAAAAAAAATAAAAATCAGCAGTGCTTATATTTCATTTAAAGCTCTCTAAACTTTGTATAATATTAAGAAATGTTTTCATTCCCTTTGGGATCCTGGGGTGATACCATGAAACAAGTCTTCCAGACAGCTCACCTTCATGCCTTTCCTTTCCCTCCTAATTCTGACACCCACCTCCAGTTCTTGTCACACCCAGACGGGCACCTGCAGCCAGCACAGAGCCAGTCCAGGCCACTTGCTGTTCCTGATTCCATGACAAGAGTCTTAAGGATGATCTTCAGAAGGTTGTGGCTTACCTATTGCAGCCCAAATACAAAGGGGCACCTCGTTCAGAACCTCCTCGCTACAGATAGACATGTTTGTATCTCTCAGAGGAGAAAGCCAGGAAACAGGAAGGAAGGGGGATAATTTACACATGATTTTAAAAGATACCTGGTTTACTGTAAGTCTGTCTGGTTTACTGTAATTAGCCTGTTGTGCTAACCTCTATTAACTGCTGCTGCTGGGAGCCTGCAGCCTGTTCTCTGCTGGTGCCCCACAGCGGGATGAGATGTGTGTATATGTGTGTACATGGGTGTATATGTGTGTATACGCATGTATATGTGTGTATAAGTGTGTGTGCACACGTTGCTTAACCTTTTGCACCACCAGGGCAAGGCACCAGAGCAGAAATCTATTCTCTAATTTTCAAGGGGTGAGGGGTTGGGATACTTAACAAAACTAAAAGCTACCAGCTAAGGAGAAGCATCAGAAAAGCAGCTTTGGAAAGAAACAGGCCACGCACTTTGAGTCTGAAATTGCCTGAAGTTAACAACGCACATAAGAAGAATAAACTGGTGGTGCTGTAATTGAATTTTTATGGAAATAAACAGGTGGCAGATTTACTATGGATGCAGGGATAGCAGGGGGTGAAATGCTGCAGCTACATTAACCTGTTTAATTTAATAGCCTCCCTGCTCCAAGAGGGAAAAAAAAAGATATTGTGCTGTTAGTTCAGTCAGCTGGATGCCAAATGTAAATAACTACAATTACCCTACTATGCCCGTGTGCTGGATGGGAGAGGGCTTTGTGCCAAGTCTCATGTTGTTGTCATGTTTATTAATTAAGCTCCAAGAACTTTAAAAACTCAAAAGTTTTGATGAAGAATCAAGGCAAGGGGAGCCTGCATATGGCAGCCAGTGCAGGGTGTACCTGGGTCCACTCTGCAGTGTCTCCTACTTAAACCCAGCACTGCAGCCCCACTACCAGAGAGATGTGGCCAAGTCACTGCCTTCATGCCAGGCTTTAAATGCTTAATGGGGTATTTAAAACTGGTCAGCATTTAACAGCAACCTTTAACGCTCACAGGGAACCTGCAGCAAATTAACAAAAGGAATCTAAAACCATTATGTATTTATAATCAAGGAAATTGTATGGGGAGGGAAGGAAATATTAGATTTAGCCTTTTTACCTTAACTGCTGATGCAAAACAAAAATAGGCTGAGGCATTAGGAGCAATATATTTGCATTCTGGCATGAGAGATATATATGAAAAAAATGCTGCAATAATACTTGAAGAGGACTCTAGGGCAGCCCTATAAAATTTCACAATAAGGGAATGGTGAAACCGCACATTTAGGCAGCTGCCAGCCAAAAATGGGTTCCAGGGCTCTGCCCCTTGTCCATATGGATGATGATACAGATTTTCAAGTATATTATTAGTCTTTAATGATGTAATATAATAACAACATATTTCCTGGTGTACTGCCCTTGATAAGCTTGTGCAACCCCCTACACCTGTGGGTAAGTAGACCAGATTAAAATGTTTTATACATAGAATTTCTTGTAATTCAAGCAAATGAAGACTCTTCTATGGAAAATTACTCTGTTCAAGAAAGAGAGTTACATTCTCTGTTAGTGTACACTGGCACTGGCTCTGATGGAGCTACAGCAATTTATATGCATTGAGGATCTGGTCCAAGATATCATGTAATTAAAGACTGCAATGCAATTGCATCTCATTAGTATGGCTGAGATAAAGCTTTAATTTAGTCACTACCTGCCTTCTGAGCAAAATATCTGGGGTTTTAACATAATCTCACTGTTAGTGTCTATGTAATTTTCTATCTTAGAAGAGTATGACTGAAACCAAGAAGATCCCATAATGTAAAACACTTTAGAAAGACATGACTGGAAGAATGCACACTGATCCCAGTCTCGTTCACTATGCTCTGTGCAATATACAGACTGCACACACAAGAATCTTTCCTTATTCCTCACTAATCTTCAGTAAATTACTGGCTTTACTTCTTTATTCATGGAGAAAAGAAACCCCTGCTTTCCCTTCTGAACATTTAACAGTTTCTGCTCAACTTACCAAACATCTTCAAAACCCTAGTCATCAAAATACTTTGCTATACATGCCTCTCTAAATGACCTAAGTTTAGGAAGACAGTGAAAATGGAAAGGAGGTTTTAAAGACAAATGTCTTTTAAAGCAAAACAGGTAACATTTGGCTTGGGAAACGGAAGTCAATATTTCTACCATTCTAGATATGCTTTGAATCCCAAAAAGAAAAGCAGGAGCTTGTACTCCTGGCTCCATTTTAACACTGTAGTTTCTGAAAGTGAATTTTGAATAGTTATGGTGATAAAAGTATAAAACACATGCAGAACAAGGGCCAGGACTTCTGACCCAAATAGTGCATCTGAACAAAAGATATATTTAATAACAGTAGGGACTCTATGTTGCAAAATACCACCGTTAAAATATAGCTCACTCTGAG
This sequence comes from Pardalotus punctatus, assembly GCA_013400915.1. Taxonomy (NCBI): domain Eukaryota; kingdom Metazoa; phylum Chordata; class Aves; order Passeriformes; family Pardalotidae; genus Pardalotus; species Pardalotus punctatus. The sequence continues at coordinate 291,460 of VZTX01020054.1, read as the reverse complement.
ACATTATTAATGGCCCTCCTCTTAGCTGCTTTCGATGCTAAATATTGCAATGAAAAATTAGGGTATGCAAAAGACACAGGGTAATAAATCTGAGGGTTAAAAACCAAAACTGTTAAGAGAGATGGTTCTTATTTCCTTTACTTCTCTCAACAGCTTGATCTGCATGAAGCTGCCATGTGCGCATCCCTAGTCCTGAGCATCATCTCATCCCCTAAGCAGAGAATCAAAGAATGATTTGGGTTAGAAGGGACCTTTAAAGGTCACCTAGTCTGACCCCCCTACAGTGAGCAGGAACATCTTCAATTAGGTCAGGTTGTTCTAATTGATCTATCCAATCTGACCTTGAGTTTCCAGGAATGGAGCATCCACCACCTCTCAGGGCAACCTGTTCCTGTGATTCATAGTAAAAACTTCCTCCTTATATCTAATCTAAATCAAACCTCTTTTATGTAAAACCATTTTGCTTTGTCCTAACACAACGGGCTCTGTTAAAAAGTCTGTCCTCACCTTTCTTATAGGCCCCCTTTAAGTATCAAAAGGCAGCAATAATGTGTCCCAAGAGTCTTCTCCAGCCTGAGCAAATCCAACTGCCTCAGCCTTTCCTCACAGGAGAGGTGCTCCATCCCTCTGACCATCTTTGTGGCCTTCCCTGGGCTCACTCCAACAGCTCCATGTCCTTCCTGTGCTGGGACCCCAGGGCTGATGCAGCTCTGCAGGTGGGGTCTCACCAGAGCAGGGCAGAGGGGCAGAATCCCCTCCCTCCCCTGCTGCCCTTGTGGCTCTGGATGAGCCCAGGACACGTTTGGCTCTCTGGGCTGAGTGCCCATGGCTGGGTCATGTCCAGCCTCTCCTCCACCAGCACCCCCAAGTCCCTCTGGGCAGGGCTGCTCTCCATCTGCTCATCCCCAGCCTGGACTGACACCGGGGGCTGCCCCGACCCCATACAATAAATGCCGGCATCACCTTTCGTGCTGACAGCCCACCCCAGAAGCAGCACGAAACACCCCAGAACAGCAAGAACACCGATTCCTTTCACAAAATTAAAAGAAGGAAAAAAAATTTTTTTAAAAAATTTTAAAAAAGCAAATCCCCATCGCAGCGACATTTTGCAGGCGCACCCGCGGATGGCCGGAGGAGCTGGAATTTGCAGCTGGGCTGATGCTACCATCTAGTGGGGGTCGCTGGGAGAACGAAACCAGGGAGACGGGGAAAAGCCTCTGAGTCCAGCATCTTTCCGACTCTCTAACACGCCTGCAATTCGACTGGAACCATAGTGAAAAGGGTAAAAAGTAGGTTACAGATTAGCAGTCTTACAGTGTCTGCTCCTTTTCAGGCAGGTCCCCAGCCCAGCAGGAAGACGCGCTGGAAAATGTTTTCTTTGAGAAAAAAAAAAGTCAGGACTCCTTAAAAGCAGTCAGGAGTCTGTCATCCACAGGGAGCAAAGGATGATCCATGCACTGTTTCTGGACTATGAGAAACAGCCCCACGTCTGCAAGCAAAACTCAGTACTTCTTACTGTTGAGGCTTCCACTGAGATATTACTACAATTGCAAATGAAAACAGCATAAAATCACTTAATTGGTATGAAATCTAATTGGGGTTTTTTATATAAATAAATAAAACTAGTATTCCTTTTTTTCTTTTTCCTGAAGTTCTGTTAAACTTCAGGAGGATAGCTGTTCTGGAAGAAATATCTTCAGACTCCCCAGTTCCTCCCAATACTAGGATTTAGTATACAAGGAGAAGACATTTTTATAGACAAAATAGGCAAAATATTACACTGATGGGGACCTTCTTCCTCAGAAGTCTGTGCATAACTGGCCAATACAAGCCATAAACACAGGAAAATTATGTTGCTCCTCACAGTGGGACAGGGTAATTAAAGTGTTGAAACTAGAAAAACACCGTACAGGTATATAAGTGTCCTCAGAGTCTGAAGACACACACTACTCATGTTTTTCTCTTTTTACTACCAGAACTCCATACTGCCTACCTAGTAGTTTATCATCAGTTTTTCCTCAGTTGGTATTTTATATGTAATGGATACAAATAACTCTCATAGATACTGCTGTAATACTCAGTTATGGAGTACCAGTAGCCAAGGTAGTCAGATTTTATTTCTTCTTCAGGGAAACTGGTTTTTTTAAATTTTGGTTAGTCTTTGGCACACATGAATGAGAAGTTAATATTCCTTTCAACAAATAAAAAATATAAAGTAAACCAAATAGCTACTGAAATAAATTTGGAAGGATTTCCCCCTGCCAAGATGACAAATATTCCAAAGAACCCAGTTCTACATATGTACAGGAATTTTTCAGCCATTCAACAATATAAATGTAAAAACCACTGCAAAAACAAAGGCCAAGAAACTTTGTGTATATCTGTTTATCAGACTCCAGATATTTTTGCCTCTTTTCTGCTGTTGTCTCATCTTTTTCTGGCTATTATTTTCTTGTTGTTTCTGTCTTTGGCTATTGCCACTAATGCATCTCCTGTTTATTTTCCAGAGCATATTTTCAGTCTGGGGGAACATGTGCAACTTATATTTAGGTCTTCTGATACTGATTCTTGCTTTGGTTTTGGGGTTTTATTTTTTTACTTCCTCAATGACTTCTTTACAGCATTATACTTCAAAACATGCCAGAATCTCACTTTTACAAATATATCATCTTGTTTGCATTTATATGGGTGCATGAGCTCAATACAGTAGTCTTCATTCTTCCACTCCAGGAGAACTAAAAAACCTATGCTTTTGGTTTCATGGAGTTTTCGTTTGCTTTCTCAGAGGATTATGTAAGACATTCCTCCCAGTCTAATCTGAATCTGATATCCCTGAATTTTATTGTTCACAAGCACATAAAAGACCTGACCCTGGTGAAACCCTATCTGAACTTGAGTTTATTCTGACACACTGCCTCTATCCAAACTTCTTTATTTTTCCAGGTATAGAATTTTAAATCAAGTGAAATTCAACTCACATTCAACCTACCATCAGTGCAGTCATCTGGAATGTTTGGGAAGCTTAGAATGGTGGAACAAGCACAACTTCACTTACACCTGTAAGCTGTAAGATAACTTGGATACCAGGCAAAAATAAGTCCCATGGCTCTGGAATATTTTACAGCCCAAAAGTCTGAACCACCACAGCTGAAGCACCACTTCAATTTACATGCTTCCATTTTTTTGCAAAGAGATCACATTGCTTTTGTTTTAAACCCACTCAGGAGTGGGAATATGGACACATGAACTCTAAGAGTCCAGAATTCCTGCTTATGAAAATCAGTTTATGTCAGTGGAACTGGTTAGTTTACACTGTTTAACAATCTGGCCCTCTGGCATTTTCTATCAAATAGAGCTAGAGTATCAGTTGAGTAGCTAAGCATAAACTAACAGATAGTGAACATATGCAAAACACTTGTACATTTTGTAATTGGGAAAGTAAGAATGAGATTTTTCAGATGAGACTTAGTTCTTCATCTTGCACCAAAAATGCCTTCACCTGAAATTTAGATGCTGAAAATATTGGACTATACCTTGCCTAACACACAGAACTATTGCAGGCTGGATACACACAGACCTCCCCAGCTTTATGCCATGGCAAATCCCCTGGAGTGATCACCAGCAAGTGTTTCCCTCATCACCCAGGGATATGCTGTATTTCTCCTGCTCAAGGGGCTCTGCTTGCAAAAACAGATTCACTATTAAATCAATGAGGAACCCCAGCTCACGGAGATAGCATCTCTCTCCCTTTCTCTGTAGGGGTAGAAACCAATATCCCCTCAAGCCCTCAGAAAGCTTGGAGTGACACTGGTGACCTCTCCAAGTGAGTCCAGAGGAGGCCCAGGATTGTGATCATAGACCTGGAACACCTCTCCTGTGAAGAGAGCTGGGGAGAGCTGGGGTTGTTCTCCTGGAGAAGAAAAGGGAGACCTTACAGCACCTTCCAGTACCTAAAGTGGCAAGAGAGCTGGAGAGGGGTATTTTACAAGGGCAGGTAGTGGTAGGAAAAGGGGAAATGGCTTCAAACTGAAAGAGGGTAGGTTTAGATTAGACATTAGGAAGAATTCTTTACTGTGAGGGTGATTAGGCCCTGGCACAGGTTGCCCAGAGAAGCTGTGGATGCCCCATCCCTGAAAGTGTTCAAGGCTAGGTTGGATGGAGCTCTGAACAACCCAGTCTAGTGAAAGTCATCCCTGCCACTCTGTGATTCTTTGATTCACAGGACTTTTCTGTTTGCTTTCTTTTTCAGAGCAGGGAGAGGCTGGCCAGCTTTTACAGCTGTGCACCCTGAACCCAGAGACCTTTCCCTCTTGTGCCTGGTTAAGGCATCTAAATATTTCCTTTCTGCTGAGCAGGCTAAACAGCTTCCTACTCAACATGCTGGTTTTCATATGTGCTGGTCTCTTTGAGAGATATTTCCAAATCCAGGTGGTGCTATTCAAGGCAACACAGGTATCAGAAGGGCTCTGGCTGTGTTAGCACGGAGTCCAGGGATAATTGGGCTGGGCTCTGTGTGCCCAGGGAGGCTCTGATCCAACACAAACCTGTTCCCTCCAGTGCTCTATCCAGCCACCAGAGCAGTGCAAACTGGCTCTCCCTCTGCATCAGCTCCCTGCATCACAGTACTAAGTCCACTGGAGAATCTAATACTAGATTTTTCCATGGCTGGAAGAGGTTTATTTGCCTCCTGATGAGGCAGTAAGTTAACTGGAATTTTTGTTCTTTTGGGGGGATCTGAGTCCAGACATAAAAATCTTTCTCATACTCCTATCACCCCCTAAAATAAATTCTACGTGTCTCCTGACGCTGTTTGTCTCTGCTTCAACCATCACACCAAAATAATATGGTCACTTCCCAAATGCCAGCCGCTGCCATCTTCTCAGTAGGAAAAAAGGGGTCTTTGATGTGAGCTAATTATTCATCCTGCCCCACACCTACTACTACTGTTAAAAAACATAACACATCAGAAGTAGATTGTGCTATATTTCATGAACATTCACTGCTGGCGCTAAGGGACATACCCATCTGTTATTTGCTCTCAGCTTCACTTACTGATAAAACAGGAAAGACAGCTTGCTGATGGGCTCTTTGAAGCAAAAGGCTTCACTCTTTTTTACAATTAAAGTCTCTAAATTATTTTTTTCAGTAGACAGCATGCAGCCTACCTCAAATCAAAATTACTTCTACTAAATTAAAACTAAATACTCTGTACTTTTTTTTTTTTTGTATCATGTAACTTTGAGTGATGGAACCTTACAGCAGCATGACTTTCTTCAAATTGTATTGGGCTTTCTCCCAGCACAATCTGCCTTTCTGTTATCTGGATTTCAAACATACTCTCTGGTTTGTTTTTCAGCTGTGTTGTCATAGAAAAATCTGTGAGGGGATTAGTGCATTCTGGCTCAGGGACCCAAGGAGGCAATCAAGGGCAGAGGGCAGACCGACAATGCAACTGTCTGTAGGATGGAGGCTTTGACAGACACTGTCCTTTCAAGGGTTCTCTCTGCTCATTTTTACAGCCATCTCAGATCCCAAGAACTTCCCCGTACAGAAGACAGACAGCCTGTAACACCCCAGCAGTGAGTCACAACCCACTGGTAGGAGATGTAATGTTTGCTATAAACTCTCACCAGGCTGAACAAAGACACCAGACACGTGTCAGGAGCTCTTCTGTTCTATTGTACAGCACACTTCAGTAAGTTCCCAGCTCCCACAACAAACTCCTCAAAGGTGTTGATTCACAAGCCACAACACACCTCCAGCATCCTAGCACGGATGGTTTTCACCTCCAGGAACATGCAATAAGGGACAAAGCACAGTTTTTGTACAGGTGAATTGTGTTTTCAGAGTGTGAGTTGCTCCCTCCTTTTTGTCACTCAGAGCAGCCACCACACTGCCAACCCCCACCCATCAGTGCATCGGCTCGGATTTAATCCCAAAACTATTGAAAGTCCCCCTGGAAGACTTCCGGTTTTGCCAGCCATGTAAGCTGGCAGCAGGTCATCTAACACACATTACCTGTGTCACCCTTCGTGCCTTATCAGTGGATCTCTGGTCAGCACTGGAGCTGTGTCCCTCCTCATTCAGCACAGGAACACTCGGCAGTAACATCTCTGAGGAACAGAAATACTCAATGTAAAGGCACATCAGTCACAGGTGATATACAGTTTCTATTGATATACATCTCAAAGCAACATTTAAAACTTTTTGAAGGAAAGTTCATTTTCTGATCATTATTAAAATTTCTGTATGCTGGTATTCTACAGGCAGGAAGCACAGGAAGAGCCATCCTCTATGGTTCACTGTCAATGAGTTCTGTGCTTTCAAGATTCAGATCAACATTCCAATGAAGTGTAACAAACGTTAGCAGCACCTTCTGCGTGCTTCTCACGATATCTGAAAACAAGTCATTGTACTGGCAAGGTCATTTCTACTGCTTGAACCAATTAAACCTCTCCAGGAGGAAAAAACAGATTGCCTATTAGCACAGAAAATTCAGCTCAAGGTTCAAAGTACCTGCATAGTTCAGAGTAAATAACCTCGTAACTTTGGGACAAATTTGCTAACACAAACATTTCTGCACAACCACTGTCATTTTGCTCAATGTGATCAACATACAGAATGCCTATAATGGAATGCTATAGGTGTGCATCCTCCAGATGAGATACCCCAAATTACCAGACCAGCAGACTTTTGCTGTTCTTCTTCCCCACCTATTTCCCTATTGTTCACAGCAACCTACAAAAGGAGCAAAATCTGAGGAGGAGTGCTGACTGGTGAATTCTTACTGCTTTGAGAGGCAGGAGGTCTTAATGGACTGTGCCAGAGGCATCATCCTAAAATATGCTAGGAAAACACTCAGGGAAGAAGATCAGTACTCTCTGATTGTATTGCTATTCTATCTCTTCCCATACTGACAAACCTTCAGAGAAAGCTGCTGAGTTCTATCTTACTGTCATGTCTTAACCCCATCCAGAAACCAAGTACCATGCAGATGCTCACTCACTCCCTCTTCCCCACTGCAGGATGGGCAGGAAAATCAGAAAAAGAGAGAAAAACCTCATGGATTATGCTAAGAACAGTTTAATAATTGAAACTGAGTAAAATAAATAAATAAAATAATAATAACCAAAACAATAACAGTAATGAGGGGGGGAAAAGATAAAGAAATAAAGTCCAGGACAGACAAGGGATGCACAATAAAATTGCTCACCACCTGCTCAGCAATACAGAGCTCATTTGCAAACAGAGATTGCCCCCTTTTTGGGTAACACTCCCCAGCTTATACTGACCATGACATTGTATGATATGGAATAGAGCTTGGGCCAGTTCAATTCGTCTGTCCCTGCCATGCTCCCTCCCAGATTCTTGTGCACCTTCTCACTGGCAGAGCCTGGACACTGAAAACTCCTTTTTTTAGGACAAGCACTAGTGAGCAACAGCCAAACATCAGTGTGTTATCAGTGTTATACTAAATCCAAGCCACAGCACTGTACCAGCTGCTAAAGTGAACATGAACTCTATCACAGCCTGAACCAGGACACTTACTAACACCTGAGGAGGGTTTAGAGGTTCTTCAAGAAAAACATGGCTGAAGCACAAGTCCCACAAGCAGTGAGAGGTTTGGACCATGGGAGCTTGGCCAGCAGAGGAGCTGAGCAAGCACAGCCCAGGCAGCTGGAGTCTGCCAAGGAGCTTTGCTGTTCTTCATGGAGGGACAGGCCTCACAGCTGCAGTACACAGCTTCACCTGGGTGATGCTTAAAAAGTTAAATTCAAGTTGGAAAGCAACTGAAGACAAATGCCATGCCAGGTGCAATCAGCCCCTTGTGTGCCTCTGGCTGCAGGACTTTGTCTGCCTGAACACACCGCACCAATGGGTCAGCTGGGCTCAGCTGCACTTTGAGGGGTACATTGGTGTGTACAAAGTCAGGGCAACCTCACAGTGCAAAAATCTCAACTGTGTTACTGCTTTGCCTGCGGCAATCATTGTTATCTCCTCTAAGCATATCTGTCATTGTTGCAGCTGAATTTAATTACATAGCAATTTGTCTACACTTTGGCAAAAATGTGTAGTTTGCAATAGTGTGACCTCACTGTCACAGAGTACCTCGGCTCCATTGTTCTTCTCCACACAGCGTGCTTGTCACAGGTTTGGGGTTTTTTTCTTCCTCTTGGGCAGAACAAACTAAAGAGCACATAACAAAACCTTTCCTGTTCCAGGAAATGGGTAGCCTCCTCTGGAGACTGCGAACATGGTACACAGTTCCTCTCCCCGGAGGCAGAAAGGGGAGTCCTGCAGCATTTCCAAGGCAGTAGAACAGTAAAAGGGCTCTGGTGGCATCAGGTCATGAAACTTTAAAGGGCAACCCCCTCTGCCCTTTCCCTTGCATAAGAAAGTTAACAAAGGGAAAGAAGGAAAGTCATGCGCAACAGAAGTGAAAAAATGCTGGCAAAAAGTAAGCAGGAATACCTATACTTGTGCATTATTTACAATAGGTTAACAAAAGGTATTCGTCTCTGGTCATCTAACACATCCCATCTTGAAATACACCTATATACATGTCTATGTACACATATGTACATAACTTGGTAAAATTAGTTATGTATTTAGCCTGATTTTCTGCCAAGAGCCATCTAGGAGAAATACTAGAGACTTTATGGGCAGTCTGAACTTTTCATTTCTTCCTTTCAAACAAGGTCTATGGATTACTTATCTGTTCCCTTCAAGAGTGAACACATTCTGTCATTCATTATCGTATGAACTTCCTTAGGGACTACCTCATGAAATTAGACCCCCTTCTGTCACCTTCCTTCTAGGCCTGGAGATACCGTGTTATCCAAACACCACCTCATACATAACACATTTAACTCCCCGCACTACACTCACTTCTTGCCCTTCTTTGCACTTAAATATCATCTTCAAACTATTGTTACGAAACTACCCCACAAAACAGCATACAGGAATTAGTCCAGTTTATGGAGATGCTCTAGAGATGACTTTTCTTTGACTCATAACAGTGTTTTTTACGGCCTTCTGGCAGCTCAGCCCTTCGAGAAAAGGAAGCTCAAAAACAAGGCATTTCTAAAAGAGAGCTGCAGCTTGTTGCTTTCTCCGGTGCATTTCAGTCGTTTTCAGGGCTTTTACTGAGCATCCTGGGTCATATGATTTCCTTTTGCTCAAGCGTGTCAACAGCATCTCAGCTCTGTTCGGGTAGTGTTGCACTCAGCATACAAACAGTGCAGGCAATGAATTCAAAACAGAAATGCTGGGAGCTACAGGGAATATTCTTAGTTTTCGAAGCAGTGTCACTAAGTGCTAAAACGTTGAACACCTACCAGGAAGAACGAAATATCTGATCTGCTTAGGAAAGGAAGGTTGTAATTTATAACAGCAAGAGTAAAAAAAAAAAAAAAAA
>VZTX01020054.1:77449-281979 GCA_013400915.1 Pardalotus punctatus | reverse complement strand
AAAAAAAACAACAAAACAAAAATATGAAACTGAGGGACCAAAATATCAATTTCTCCTCAAGCAACCCTCTGGAGAAATCAGCTATCTCCTTACAAGAGATGCCACTTAGGGGTGAAGCATTCTCCACTTTTCTTTCTCAAATGAATTTTGTGCTCAATAAAAGCATAAGCATGTGATTACATTACGCTTCTTACACTTGCCAGTGCCTAACTATATTTAGTCTGCATCCAAACCCTGTCAAGTTTACCTATTTTCTGTGTTGTTAAATAGACTGTTTTGTGCAGTTTCTTCCATCTGCACAATAATGAGTACACTGGTGTGTGTCACTCCAGCACTGTCATTAACAGCAGGTTGGAACGAGGCCAGGCCTTGCTGGAGCAAAGCCAGACCAGAGAAGTGTCTTAATAAATGCCAACGCTTTTCTGAGAGAATACCCCAAACAAAGCAAGCCAGGAAAATTCCAGAAAAATATGTTTTCATTGAAATGTACGGGGTTTCCCAAACATCATTTTCTTTTAATTTATTTTTATTAATTACTAATTTTTTTTAACATCCTGGTATTCATGAGAGGGGCCTGGAGAAGTATTACTGGTTTCTAACCAGATGGAGCAACCCTAAGGAACCTAGGGTCTGTCCTGAAAATGTCACTGCTGTTGAAAGCCCAGCAATTCTTCTATGATTCATAGCCCAGGAGCAGATCCCACTTGCTGGCTGCCACATGTAAGAGGCTATAGAAGTTTCTCAAGAAGCTTTCTTCCCCCAATTCTCTCCTAGTTTTTTTTTCTTTTTGTCACAAGTTTAACACACATACTTCCTGTCCTACCCCACCCCCCACCCCAAAATAAAAATAAAAATAAAAATAAATCAGTAAATATCTCCAAAGACCCAGGGCTTCTGAATTTCTCAAAGAAATCTCTGTTTTCCACTTGCTCTGCTCTCCAATATTGACTTCTCCAGAGAGCTCATAGTAAATACGAAATGTAGGTCTTCACAATGCAACACCCAGGGTGACCATGTGATTTAAAATGAAATTTCTTTGGCATCCCTACAATCAGAAGAAAACCACAGTAGTAATTGTGCAATATTGCCTGCTCTTATGTATTTCTCACATGTCTTTCTCTTCTGGTGGAATATTTCAAGTATTTCAAATATTTCACTGGAGTCATCAGCAACACTGTACTGTCTCGTATTAAATGAAGTAGGCTCCTTGGAGAGTCAGCTTGGATTTAATGCTGGGTTTAATGGCCTAGCTAGTGTGGTTCTCTGAATAATCTGAGTGCCATTAAATCTCGCCCTGTGTGAAACGACACGAAGATCCAAACCAGAGGAATCAGTGCTACATCTGCAAAATGAGCACAGTGTTGAACTCTGCTCCTCAACTAGTGCAGTGCAGAGCAGCTGCAGAGATGACTTATGAGGCAATTCCTCTGTATTAATTTAGATGACAGAGCCTCCCCCACAGAAATAACTTAGGCATTCTTCTGCCCACGCTGCAAGTACAATCTGCTGGGTCAGCTTTTAGCTGGCTCTTGATTTCAATGCCACAAATTTCCATAGCTGGTGATGAAATACATACTTGCTCTTGCTGAGGAGCACCGGAAGTTAAAGTTTTACATTTGTCTAAATGTCTAAATCTGGAGCTGGGTTTGGTGATTACAGTGGTGCCTGGAGGAAAGAGGAATTAGTTGTTCCTGACTGAAACTTTTCCATAAAAACAATTCACCTTTTGCATACATAAATTTACATGCGCCTGTGTTTAAAAAAAAAAAAAATAAAATCACAAAACCTTGTCCTTAAGTGCCACATCAACACATCTTTTAAGTATCTCTAGGGAAGGTGGCTTAGTCACTTTCCTGGGCAGCCTATTCCAATTCTTGACAACTCTTTCCATGAAGATTTTTTTTCCTAATATCCAATCTACATCTGCCGTGGTGCAACTTGAAACCACTTCATCTTGTCCTATTGCTTGTTACTTGGGAGAAGGCCACTTATACACGTCAAATCCTGAAAGTAAAATTTTATTTTACTATTATTCTAATAGCAGCTTTGGTTGCTCTTTCTGCCATTTTAACGCTTTCATTTGACGGCCCCATGTGTGTTGTCATGCCACCTTGTGGGGAAGGTTTGCTTTCTCTTTGAGCACCACAAACACTGCCCAAAGGCTCACAGACCTTTAGTGGTAATAACATCTAACACCCCCAGCTCCCTCTGTCTTACTCACACACTCAGTATCAGCCTGTAAGCCCGACTCCAGGATGGACCAAACAATCCATTGAGGTCCCTTCCAACCAAATTTTTCTCAGCTGGTTCTGGTGTGAAAATATAAAAGACCTACAAAGAAATGAAGCAACAGATGAAGCAACAGGTAGTGGCATAAAGAAAGGGAGGAAACCAGGGCAATTTTAATCCTGAGATTAATTCCTCTGCCATTTGAGGTGGTCAAATGCTTCATAAACATCACTAGGAAAACATCCAGTTCCTGAGGCTCATTTATAAAATGCACTAATATTGAGAGAAGTCTTCCAGAACAACATCCTTCCCCCCTTCAGAAAATGTGCTCAGATTTTTGATGACATTCCACAGAGGGACAGCCAGCCCTAAGACAGCTGATTAATTGCACTCCATGTTCAATGGGGGTAGGTGAAAAGCTGGAGTGAAGGCATCTAGCCTAGCAATACCAATTATAGTTTTAATATTACTAATGAGATGAGTAATGGAGGATATAATGGCTTTAAATTTCACCTTTCCCAGAAATGAAAGGTTGAGGGAGTTAGTTGCATTTATACCCTAACTCCTCCTATATAGGGACCAGATGGCTTTTAGAATTTATTCCACTGATTTTCTCTATTTAAGTTTTTTTTATTGACATTCCAGCAAGAGAATTCTTCTTTCATTGCAGCCCCATAATTTATCTTTGCATAGTTTTACAACATTTCTTTCTTCCCTCCCCTTTTCCTAATCTGAAAACTTTTTTTTATAACTAAAACGACAATTTTGCGAAGTTTAACCATAACACCAGTGCAAGACAGAAACACTGTTCTTCTGCTTAACATGGTTTGTCACTTATGTTAAATAAAAACTTGGCCCTCAGAACAAAGGTTGCACGCAGGAGAGATAAAAGGTGGCTCTGTACACCATGTTAAAATGTTTTGCCTTCTCCTAGGCCCTTGCTCTGTCCAATATTATGTGTCTAAGTCACACCTGGAAAAGCACTTATGCACACACCTATTTATAGGAGGCAGAAGTGGTTTGCTAACTAGGAATGCACTACTCAGCTGGGGATTCATTTGCATATTACACATTCTTTAGCCAATCTGAGTAAGTATTCTAAGAAGAACTGTCTGAATAGCACACATGTGGTGCAGAAATTGCCATAGCACCTAGCACCAGAAAGAACGATACAGCAGGGTGGTGATAATCATTATTATTAGTATTTTAATCAATGGAAATTATGAGTAACTAGTAATAATGTACCCCAGTGTTTTGATTTTAAAGGGGTTTTTTTTCAGTGATTAGGTATTTCACAAAACTTTGCACTACATTTTAATATATACAGACAATATTTCAAGAAGGAAGGCAGGCTTAATGCCTGTTTGACAGAGCTCTGAACATCAGCATATTTCAATACTTCAGGCTCATCCAAGCATAAACTTGCAGAGTGTTCCAAGGTGGCACTGCAAGACACCATGCCAGGAGATCTCCTATTCCCTGAGCTGAATTCATGAGCAATCCTTGCAGCAGGACTGACCATGCTCAGTTTGCTGCTAGGAGTCTTTCCAAGTGGAATTAGTGTGCTGGAAATGCAAGGTATTTCACACTCTGCTTTAGACTTCTCATCCATTGACAGTTATCGTGGTGAATAAGTAACTTCCAAAGCATCTGGCATCCACGACAGGCTCTCCTGGAAAGGGAGGTTCCTGTTTGCTGTTTTACAAGCTTCATAACAATAAACAAGTTTGTTACACAAGGATACTCTGGCCTTTATATGCCCAATCTCCCTCTGTTGAGCAGACAGTTTGCAAGACTGTAATATCTGCTGCCTTTAGGAATAGGACAACTATACTAATTCGACCCTTTTGCACAGGCAGGATGCTTGCATCCATGGAAATGTTGAGACTGACCACAGCAAGTCACCTCCTGACTCACTCAGAAACTTTTGAGGTTTTGCACATTGGGTCAGGTACTCCATTCCCACCAGTCTTCCCTTGCTGCAGTGGAAAGCACAACAAATGTGACCACAGTTTCTAATTCACAGTGAAGCAGTGGATGGAGGGGGCCAGTTGTCTTTAGTAGGTGACTCAGAGTCTTCAGATCTCTGGACAAGAGGTCTATCCCTCAGGCTGGAAAGGGGTTTTAATGTTTTCAATTTATTGTTCTGAATTACTTTCAGTTGAATGACAGATATTCTGTTTAATGACTTGAATGTATAGGCCTTCTGTTAATAACTTCACCTGACTATGGAGTGCAAATGACAAGAGTAAAGACAGAAAGTAGTCTCATAGCAAAATACCCTTTGAAAAGCTGAGTTCATTTTATGCTAAAAATATAGCTGTAAGTAAAAGGAACTAGTCTATGACATCTTTACAAAGGAAAAATCACAGCAGAGGTACTTTTTATGGCCTTTCTCACATTTCTTTTTGTGATTGTTCAATGACTTCATGCACTCCAGGGAAGCAATGCAGCAATGCCTACTTGCCATGTCAGTACTAAAAAAAATGTTTCAAATTCACCATGAGTGTGGTGCCTTGCCTGTACAATTTTTTTCTCCTGGTACTGGTGGCCAAAAGAGGCACAGTCCTGATCCATGCATTGCCAATGGGAAACAGTGAGTATGTGCCTCATATGAGAAGAAAACGTAAACCCTCACATGGGACGAGATCTCGTCTCTACTCCTCACCTCCAGGAGCTATTTCTGTTTTTACTGGTGTGAGACAGACCAAAAACCACTGGCAGACAAATTAGAGAAAGGGGGTTTTCTCACAGTCCTTTCTTCCCTATTCCCCTCCACTTATGGGCATTGCCTAACATACCAGAAAAAGATCCTAGAATAGTTAGGGTTGGAGGGGTACTTCAAGGTCATCTAACCCCTCTCCTTCACAATAAGCTGGGACATCTTAACTAGATCGGATCGCTCCGAGCCCCATCTAACCAGGCCTTGAATGTTTTCCGGATGGGGCATCTACCACCCTTCTGGGAACTTGTCCAGTGTTTCACCACTCTTACTGTAAAAAATTTCTTCCTTATATCTAATCTAAACAGAACCTGTTTTAATTTAAAACCATTGCTCCTTGTCCTGTCACTATAAGCCCTACAAAAAGGTATCATAATATAAATCACATTGTTTTGAAAAATAAAAGTTCACTGTGACCATTCAACCAAATAGGGGTGATGCCTTTAATTTACAAACAGAACTAATCAAACCTTTTTTATAGCAACAGTTCTCCTCATTCTGGAGGAAGTCTTCAAAGCCTGTCCCATCTTTCTTGTAAGTTCCTTGTAAATACTAAAATGCGGCAATAAGGTTTCCCAAGAGCCTTCTCTTATGCTGAACAACCCAACCTCTCTTGGCTTATCCTCACAGAAGAGGTGTTACATCCCTCTGACTATTTTTGTGTGGAAAAAAACAAACTTCCTGCCTAACAACAACTTACTGCTGCTTACATTTACCCAGGGCTGAGATCTCACACCTGTCTCCTTCTTCAGCACCCTTCGCCTTCTTTTGGGAGCAAAGCCTTTTGCTTGTACTTCCCTTTCTACTTGCAGATGGGGTTCTGACTGCAGCTAAACTGAGAAAAGTCTCTGTTACCCGTAAAATTGTTCTTTCCACAGGTATACAGCAATTCAGACACCAAAGTCTGACCCAACCACAGTATCAGGAACAGAGGAACCAAAAGGGTAAATTCAAAATATCACACAGGCACAAAAATGTGTGGGTGTCTGTGTGTCTTCATGTGGGACAGTGCATGCATCCCCCAACTGCCAAGTTACACTTTTTTCATAACTTCAGTCTGGGACAAATGAAATTGCCCCCCAAAAAATAACTAAAGTCAAATTGATCTTCTAAGTGGATCAATATAAGCTTAACTGAAATAGATATGTGAGTTTATCAGACCTGATGTAGTAAAACACTAATAAGATCACTTCCAATTCATACATATAAGACTAAATTTTCAGCACATATTGATCACTTTACCAAGGATGAATGGGAACTTTTAGAAACAGATTAGGGCTGCAAAACATTATTTTTCTAACAAACAGTAGATTTTCCTCTTACTGCTTGCATGTTTTTAAGGCTGCGCTTCTCCTGATCAGAACACTAGATTCTCTCTGACTGCTTATTTGTTCCAGAAAATAAGCCATCAGTTCATTGTCTGCAGCATTTTGTATTGAAGGGGACCAGAGAGAAGGAGTATGGGAATAAAAATCCCTTGTGGCCATGACTGTTAAAGCGTTCCTCTTTGTCGTGGTTTGACCCTGGCCAAATGCCAGGCACCTACAACAGCTGCTCCCTCTGCTCTCCCCTGCCACAGCTGGGCAGAGGAGAGGGGAAAAAAGTTAACAGACACACATGGGCTCATGAGTTGAGATAGGGAACCAGGAGAAAATGCAAGGACAAAACAGGCCCATCTTAAAGTTGCAAAGTGATTTATAACTAACAGAGACAGAGGAGGATAATGAGAAGTAAAATAAAATCCTTAAAGCCACCATTCTTCCCCCCAGCCCCTCCCTCCTTCCCACCAAGAGCACAGGGGGACAGGGCATAGGGGTTTGGTCAGTTCATCACCTTAGTTGGAAAAGGTGTTTTATCCGTTTGGTCAGTTCATCACCAGCATCTTCTTCCACCACTTGGGGAGAGGAATCTTTTCCCTGCTTTGCCGTGGGATCCCTCCAACAGGAGACAGCTGTCTGTGAACTTCTCCAGCATGGGTCCATCTCAAGGGCAGCAGTCCACACACACTGCTGCAATGTGAGTCCTCCCACGGGCAGACATTCCTCCCAAAACTGCNTTTCACCTCCTTCTCTGGCTAAAAAGAAGTGTGTGCTCACATTGTTTTGATTTCTTCTTAAATCTGTTATCACAGAGGTGTAACCAACATCTCTAATAGTCCCAGGCTTGGTCAGCGGCCTGTCCATCATCTTCAGGGCGGTGAGGGACGGGCTCTGCTGGACATGGTGGAAGCTTCCGGAAGCTTCCCACAGGAGGCATCTTTGCGGCCCCCCCGCTGCCAAAAACTGTGCCAAGCAAAACCAATACACTCCTGGACCCTTTGTTGCTCCCACTGCCTGCATTGATCACAAAAGCACTTGGATGAAGTGAAACAGCCTCAGGAGAAGGGATAGAGAGACTTCCCAGCAACACTGCAGGAGCGGGAAGATCTGAACTGGAGGCTCCCATCTCTGGCACTGCCCACTGTATATTTGGCACCTTCTGCTTCAAATTTCTGTGTTTGAGGTTTTCTGAGGAAAAAAAAATTTTAAAAAAATATCTTCCCTGTGTTGGGGTGATTTTATGGTGCTACTCTATTCCCTTATCCCCTGCTCTATGCCCAGGAATGGTTCCTGCAGCTTTAAGCTGGGTCCGAGGGAGGGCCGGGAGAACTCTGGAGCGGGCTGGGTTCGAGCTCTCACTCCGCTGTGCTCGGGGTGCCATCCGAACAGGTTCTGGTTTTGCTTTTAGCTAGCCTGGTTCTTGTTAGCTTAGGCAAGAAGTTTCTTTCCCCGGATTGCAGCGGCAATCCTCGGCTTCCCTAGTTTCTTCTGGAACTGTTCACCTTGCTTTTTGGTCTGAAATCAGACCATCCCGGGAGCGACAGTCGGTGACCTGAGGGGAGCCGGGGTGACTCCGCCCAGCCCCTGACCTCGGGAAAAGCTGAACCAACGAAAGGAAGAACTCTAAATCCACAAGCTTCGTCTGCAGCGAGGAGGAGACCAACGGGATGTTCACCGGCTTCCCATCTGTTTTCTTTTCCCCCGAGGTGCTGTGTGGAATTTTCCTCCTTCCCCGAGACGAAGCCGTCCACCGTTTTGTTCTTTCTTGCATGCTCACCAGAGTTCCTCTTTCCCTTCCCCTGGCATTTTGGGTTGGTTTGTTCTGCTGTGGGTGTGTGTGGAGGGTGAAGTTCTGACGGTTCAATATCTAACAGTTACTAATTTTCTCCCGTGCCGTGTGGGCACCTTGTTTGTCAAATAAACTGGGGTTTTTTTCACTTTCATGTACTAAAATTTATTTTGTATCAGTGGGAAGGGATTGCTGAAACCCTTTTCTTTAGAGGAAATGTTCATTTCACAGCGTTTTCTCCCAAACTTGTCTCTAAACTGAGACGTTCCTTAACTCCATGGCTACAAAATCTGCAAAATCTCCCATCTGCCCCAGTGACAGACACCAATGGACCTTTTGGAGTGGGACTTTTTTCTGCATTCTCCCCAGATGTTTTCCTCCCTCTGCACATTATCCTGGCTTCTTCCCCACCAGGCAGGTGCACTGCTAGTTGGATGGATAGTTTTGTTGGGTTAACCAGTACTGCATCAAAGAGTGGGATTTATCTCTTCTAAATTCCCAGCTTCCTTGGCATCCTATGTGTAGCTTATGTTCTTCTATAATCTAAAGGTGTTCTCCATGGTCAGTGGGGAAACCAGACTGCTCCAGAGGGGGTGAAGAGAAAACCCACCATTCTCAAAATGCTGTGAGCTGAGATGTGTCAAAGGGTGTAGGTCTGAAAGGCAGCAAAGTCCAACAGTGCTGGAGAGACAAAAAAGCACAACTCCACTACAAGCAGAAGGCAGTCAGAGAGAAATTCATCCTTCATACATCAGAATCGCTCACAGTGCCTCCGTCCAGGGAAGAACCAGTTTGTCTCCAGTGACTACACAGACCTGCAAGTCTCGCACTACGTACTTAGTTTTCAGATGGTTTGAAGCAGGTGAAATGAATACCTCTTCAAAGATTCAGCATCCACTGCTCTGAAGTTAGCTCTTTATCTGATCTATTTTTTTTTTTTCTGGAAAGCTGTTCATGCAGATGGAATATAACTTTTTTGCTACAGCCGGATCCACTTAAGAGAGGGGAAAAATAAGAAGGAGCAAAGAAAAGCATTCTCCTGGCCATTTACATATATACGTGTAAATAAATGCATCCAAAAGGAGACAGCCCTTGCAGATCTTTACCTTTCTCTGTGTGACTCCTAAAATACAAAGAGAGGAAACAAATTAATTGCTAAGAGAAATACTGTGCTACAGGACATGAGGGAAAAAAAAAGAAAACTATGAAAAAAACCTGTGAGTTTTGACTATGTAAAATTTTGGTAGTGTGCAGAGGTACTTTGTGTACCATTACACAAAGGTTACAGGGTTTGTTGTAACCCAGGCTGAAGCTGGTGTATAATCTGTGAAGTGACACCAACTATATTTTGATACAGAGATACTCAGTGAGGAATTTAGTGTGTTCTGGGATTACAATTACCAGAACACCTTTGGCACCAGAGTGAAGATAGCTGAATATTCAAATCCCAAGCTATAACTTTCAGAACAATAAATAGGAAAACATGAGATGAAATTATAACACAGCACAATAACAGGTCTTTCCTAATTTTTCTTTTTATAAAGAGATATTTAACAGTATTATTCCTGCTTTTGAATTGCAGAACCAGGTATAGATCACTAAGAAAATGGAATTTCTACATACTTACATTTATAAAAGCATTCTGCTGAGGTAATGATAGAATTATAGAGCAGTTTGGGTTGAAAGGGACCTTAAAGATCATCTAGTTTCAACCCCTCTGCCACAGGAAAAGATGCTTCCCACTAGAAGGTTGCCCAAAGCCCCATCCAACCTGGCCTTGAACACTTTCAGGGATGGGGCATCCACAGTTGCTGTGGGCAACCTGTGCCAGGGCCTCACCACCCTCAGACTGAAGAATTTGTAACTAATATCTATTCTAAAGCCACCTTCTTTCAGCTGGAAGCTATTCCCCCATGTCCTATCAATAATCTCTTTGTAAGGAAACCCTGTAGCTGTTTACAACAACAAACACTGACTATCAAGGAAAGCAGAATAATGCTGAAGGTTTTGGCAGGAAGACCAATAGGCAGGACTCTGAGCACTATCAATTAATACAAATAAACTTAATGAAAACCAGAAAGAACTGATTAAAGATAAGATTTTCTGGACTAGAACTTCTAAACATAGATTGTTGTCTTAAAAAAAGCATATTGAATATGGCACAACAGATAGGAAAACCAACTGGAGTTACAATCAATTTTTAAATAACAGAAACATAAATAAAAAATTAGCAGTATCATGATACTCATCAGACCTGTATTTTCTTAATGAACAGTAAAGGATTTCCTCAAAATAGGCTGTTAATGTAAAATCCATAAGTCTGCCTAGACTTCAGATAGCTGGCTCTGGAATGATAGCTCCTGATCTGCTCCTAGCACTGCCAAGAATGCAAGAATATGAACTGTGTAGAAAATAAAAGCAAAGCTTTTCTTCTATTTTAATGAACAAAATCTTTTAGGAATGGACTTGAACTGCAAGAAAAAATTTCAAAGTACTTTTGGAACCCCATGAGCAATATGAACACATTTAAGGGGGAAAAAAAATTATCATTCCAAAAAGAGTCCACAACTTCTAAATTATGGCTTTGTAAGTTCCTCTTAAATACTCAGTTACTCAGTTTAAAAGATACCAAATTAGATGTTCCAAAAGAAACCCAAAAACTGTTGCTGTCTTTTAATTTATTGTTGAATAATTTCAAAAGTATAATTGTAACTGAAGATCTTTGTGCATGCTCTTCCTGTTGTCCTTTGATTATAAATGTTTCAAATAGAATCATAAAATAGTTTGGGTTGGCAAAGACCTTAAAGATCACCTTGTTCCAACCCCCTTGCTATGAAAAGGGACATGTTTCACTAGTCCAGGTTGCACAAAGCCCCATCCAAACTGGCCTTGAACATTTCCAGGGATGGGACATCCACAACATCAACAGGTGCCTTAGCAGAACAGAAGCAATAGTATGTGCCTGTCTCAATCAATCACAATTGTTTTATGGATATAATTCCTCCATTGTAGACTAAAGATTTCAAAACAACATTCCTCATATACTCTTGAATATTAGTTGACTGTCAAGAAACCACAGTTTGTTAATTATCAACAGAAAAAGGAGATACAGTTGTCATAATGGAAGTCACCCACACTCAAATGCATTTGTTCCCCAAATGTAACTATGGGGAGAAATACAGAAGGAAAATCAGGGAGTTTGAAAGGTTTATATGAACATTCATTCTTTGTTCATACAAATAAATGCCACAACAGCTTGGACCTCTTTTCAGCTCAGTCCTGGCCAATATAACTTGTCCCAGGCATCTCTTACCTGCCCTCAGGTTTCATCCATCAGCCATCAGTTTCCTTTGGAAGAAGAGAGAGGGCTGTTTCTCTGGCATACCTCTTTAAGGGGACTGTAAGCCTGTAGTTGCCTCTTAAAGACACCATGACTCGAAATTCATAGGGAGAAAACTCTGCCCATTCTTTCTTACAGGTGATGACTGCTGGCATATTGTCCCGATCCTCAGTTTAGCCTGTCTCCCTACTGTTATCTTTCTCCTTTTCTCCAGCCTCCGAAAATAACCTAGCTTTCACCGCTGCCCTCAGGAACTGAGCTGCCTTCTTTTTCTTTTTTTTTCCCCTGAGATGTGTTTGCTTCTCCAGGGAGCTGAATTAATTATCCCCCACAGAGACAGGAGCACAGAAATACAACACTGGCAGTGCTGCTATGTTCACTTTGGGGCTCTATTTCTTTTATACAGTCTATTGTAGCTCATTGTAAAAGACTTCATGTTTTGAGAGCTTCCAGAGACTTATATTTGTCACAAACGTGGGCTTCCGGATGGGTTCACAAAAACCACCCATTTTTTCCCAGATTTTGCTCTCATTATATTCCACAGTCCCACTGGTTACATGGCCACCTCTCCATGGGAGCTGATGACTTTCCCAGGTACATTGCACCCTTTCCACCACCCAGACAGTGAAAACCACTCCAGCCAAATTTCTCCACAGTGGCAGCACCTGAAAGACTGGTGCTGGAGGTGCTCAGGAGAGGAGACAGGAACATCAGAGTCCCAAAATGTTGGCAGTACAACTCCCCTTCTGAAGCACTCACTCCTTCCCCAGAGGTTCAGGATTAGTACACACAGCTCTTACGTGTTCTCCCACCTGTAATGCTTTATTCCTTCTCTCACTCACACATGCTTATCTGCTTTTGTTTGAGATAAAAATGTTTTATATAACTCTGGAGAAATTGGTTTTATTTTTAAAATCTTTGCAGTGGCACTTCTGAAGCATCCCTCTCTGACCAAAAAGGGGAATTTAATGCAAACCCATATTTCTGGCGCTCTCCCAATACTGCTGCTTCCTCTACAGAAATTGTTTTACCGAATCTTATTTTTCGAAATTAATTTGGTATTCATGAAAGAGCTCAGATTGATAGACTGAAAAGCGATGGCCAGATTTCTTCACAGAACTCAGGTAAGCAAAACTAGCTCAATTTTAAAGAGGGTTCAGGCGGGGTTTTAGTTGTAATGCACAGGGAAACATTTCCCCCCTGTGCACAGTATGATGCAAGTCCGTGTTTCCACTGGCACCAGACTTCTTTCCAGGTTCATTTTAAAGGCTTGTTGCGTAGATGGGGTCCTGTCAGATAGCAGGTTCCCTACTTGGTGGATTTGGGAGGCAGCTGAATGAGAGACAGTGACCAATAATATGGTCAAACAGTGATTTAAACAGCTGATCCAACATTTAAAAGCTGATTTATTGCCTGACAGATTCAATCTTCTCATTCATCAGTTTAGTTGGAAAGAAAGGAAAATACGGTTGTATTTTAAGAGCAACATTGAAAAATATGGAATGAATGAAATACAAAACAGAAAACTTTTTCATTTTGAGAGTATTGGTGAAGAATACCCAAGGTCTTCCAGTAGTGGTTACACCCTCCAGAGGATTGCAAAGTTTGCAGCAGCTTTTCTACCTACCCAAGAGCCATGTTCACATGATCTGATACGCACAGCCACTTTGATAAGAGTAAACAAAGGTCCAGATTTGCATAGATTAAAAAAAAAAACCTGTTTTATATTTTCCCAACAACTCCTTTTTATTATCTTTTCCTTTTTTGTTTAACTTTGGTCCAATACCAAAATATCAAGCCTTTAATCCGTGTAAAGTTGTAGTATTTGGCAGTTTAGGGGCTGGTATGATACCTTACTGAAGAGATATTCCATTCTTCAGGAAAAGAGGGTTCTTGTTATTTTGTCTCATTTACACTGGAGAAAAATAGATTGTGAAGCACTACAGGTTTGCTACAAAGAGCTTAAAAAAACCTCTTAATTATTATTCACTGCTTTATAGATCATTGTTAAAAAGTGTTAATTTCAATTATCTAAATGTTTTTCTGGCTTGTATGTCATTTGCAATAAAATTACCAGGGCCAGATTTACTGGTGTACACCATTTGCTGTGTGCAATTCCACCCTCAGTTTTACGACTGCTTTGTGTTGCTGGAGTGGTGCACTGAGCTTTCTAATGATTCTGGCTTATTGCCTTTTCCCCACACATTCTATATCAATTTATTCCATGGTGGATGGCTGTGTGCTTGCTGCAATTTAGAAATAGTATTAAAAAAGAAGTTGGCGCGCATTAAATAATACTTCATTGATTTTCTTAAACTTGCAACACAGGAGTGCAGCTCTGCAGCATTAGCCCTAAATACATACATACATGTGTGTGTGTATAAATATACAGAAAATAATTTGTATTATAAAAGAGAAAGCCAAATTGAAGCCGTAGAAGCCAAACATAAATTCATCTCAAATAACATCTTGAAAAATTGTGAGAAAACCCAACACAATGTGCTGCACTAATCTGTAGTTTGTATGCAGGCCCATTCATGGCATGAATAAACTAGAATTTCTCCATGAGAGCAGCTTCCAAATGAGTCCTGTTCTTATGACAGACACACAAACCCCTCACCAGCAAGGCAGGACAGGGAGACAGTCACAGGCTGCTGCTCCTCGCCCCCTCTGCCCAGATAAATTTTTGGATTTCAAATCCATATTCAATATTCAAGCCCAGAGCTTTGGTGCTGACATCCATTGCCAGGAGCCAAACAGCAACACATCAAACTCAATCTGTAAGACTAAAGAGTTCCTGATACATGAGTAAACAGTTTTTTCTAAAGCAGGAAGAATGGGAGTGTTTGGGTGACCACCTAACCTTTTGACTAACACGTAATGATTTTATTTCTAAAAACAGCACTCTGAGTGCAGAGACAAGCTATTTTATTATCCACACGTGTCTGCTTTAGATAAAGGCTTTATATTTCCATTTTGGAAAGGTTTTTGAAAACAATTTTTGTTTAAAATATGGGTAAGGGAATAAAAATGGGCCAGGATGGATTCAACACATGAGAGAATTATTACCATGAGCTACAACCTGAAGCATTTTAGCGTACACATGCCACTAAATAAATATGACAGTGGTGCAGCACTGCATGCTGTCTTCTAAGCCAGCCTGCTTTTCATCATCCAGATGCCTTTGTATGATCTAAAGTAGGGCTCTATGAGACTTGCAGTCAAATGCAGTGCCATCAGAAAGGTATGATCAATCATCTCTGCCAACCTGAAAGTACAGGATCTGATTTATTCTGTTTCTGAATCCTATATTTATTACAAAATCAAAGGTAGCCAGGGCTTAGCATCAGTACACAGCACTAGAGTTTTGTTCAATAGTGAGCTGTTGCATGTGGAACAAGCATGAAATCCCCTGGTGTTTAATGATTCATTTTAAATATATCTGGCACATGAATTAGCAAACAGAGATGGGAAACACTAACAGCAGCCAAAAGTAATTTATGAATATTGAATTGCACTGTGCAGTATGTGCAGTGAAAATACAGCGAGAATTCCCTTAAAAGCTTCTTTGTCTGCCCCAGCTTTCAAGCAGAACACCTGAGAGAGCTGTCCTGAATGTAATGCTAAAAAAAAAAAAAACAAAAAAAAAAAAAAAAAAAGGAAAAAAAGAAAAAAAAAAAAAAAACAAAACAAAAAAGGGAAAAAAAAAAAAAAAAGGAGAAAAAGGAAAAAAAAAAAAAAACCAAACTGAAAGGGGAAAGAAAAATGAAAATGGAAAAAAAAATAAAGAAGGAGAAAAAGGAAAAAGAAAAAAGAAAGAAAGAAAGCAAGCTCAGGAAACCTGAAATGTCCCCTAGAAATGTATAACAGATATTTTTAAATTAAGCTGAGCTGAGCTGTTGGTAATTGAAAATATGCAACTAAGCACACATAGATGGCTAATCATAAAATTGGCTGCTGTGCATGTAGTCTTTCAGCTTGTCCAAATCTCAGCATCCCCACAGAGTTTTCATAACCTCAAGAAGGGTTTGCCACGTGCCCAAATTTTCTCATGCCAAGTTGGCCATGTCAGGACCTCTAATGGGGCATTGGAGTGCAAGTGCAAGGATTTTATTAAAACACCACATCCTGGATACCAAACAGGAGCTGAGTATTCTCTGTGAAAAACTACAAAATCTTCCGGCTGCAATCTGGAAAAAAAAACCTGTATGAGCCTGTGAGGAGGCAGCTGCTTGGAACAGCTTTAGAGCTTTATGTGACCCTAATGCATGACTGTGTTACTTTTAGAAAGTACTGTTACAGCCTGGAAAACCAGTTCTCTATGACATGACAGTTTTCAGGTGAGGAAAAATAGGAGGCTTAAAAAAATCACAAGCACATGGCAAGAATAGCAGCCAGCTTAAAATTAAATACAGATGTTTCAAAGAGCTGGCTTGCAGAAAAGACACTGAAAAGAAATGCTCTCAGCAAAAATGTATTTGTAGCCTTCAGTCAGGGTGAATGTAGAAAAAAAGCACTGGGGAAATCATCTGCCTAGGAGGTCACGTTTATACCTCTCAGATTTTCCTCATTTTCTCCCAGACATTTTGCCAAGTGTGAAAGAATGCACACATACATAGAGTCTAAAACATCTCAGGCTTTGCAGTCATTGTGTCCTGGGCTGTGTCACAAGCCCTTCTGAAAGCCTCCATCCAGTTTAAGCCAGAGATCCTGCCTTAATGCTTTTAAACAGCTTGGTATGTAGATAGCATGAATGCTCAAGTTCCCAGGAAGAGTTATTCATCTGCACCAGTCTGGCTGCTATGCTATGCATATTCATTGATGAGTATCCTCAGAAATCAGCTGGAAGTCATAATTAAGACAAGCCAGTGTTGCTAGCAGCAAATTATACACGTACTTTAGATCCAATTACACTGTAATGACTGAGTGGCAAAGAGATATTGGCAGCTGAAACTGCATCAAATGGCTTTGTTCACGCAGAGCCAAAGGCACAGGGTAAAATTAGAAAAAGATCCCATAATATTTAACTTCTCATAACTAACAGGGAGGGGGAAAAATAAAAATTACACACACACACAAAATAACATTAAAAAAACACCACAAAAATTCCTATGTAACAGTTTTAAAACATTGTCAGTACAAATGAGAGAGGGGATTGCAAAAGGCAGCTACGTTTTAAAACCCAGGAATCCAACTTCCCTTGAACAGCCCAAGCTCTCGGCTCAGCAAGGAGCCTGCCCAGAGCTAAGGTCACCTGCTAACATCCAGCTCTAGGTGCTGAGGTGCACCACAAAAGCAGGGACTGCATCTCCCTTTCAAAGGTGAATTCCTAGATCCGGAGAAGGCCTGCAGAAAATCTCAGCAGTGGGAACGTTTTGTAGCTTGAGTTGGGAGTAGAGAATGAGCTACAGGAGCATAAAACTGACTGCAGCACAGCACTTTTATAACCATGCTGGATCATCACCAATATCATATTTAGAAAATATCAAAGGTTTGATATAGATCACAGCACCATAGACATTCATGTTATGGGGAATATAAAGAGGATCCAAACTCTCTTTTGATAAAGTCAGTCCTTAGTTGGAAAAGGTGTTTTATGCATTTGGGTCTTTGAACTTCAAGGAAAAATTATTTCAAAAGTTTCTTTGAATAAAAAAGAAACAAGAAAGCAAATGTAAACAGAAATTGTGTCAATTGTTTACATGCTCCCCAAGAGTTCCTTGGCAAAAAGACAACGGAAAACAAACCTGGACTAACACGCAAGAAAATTGTACAGGCTTCTGAAGGCAACCAGAAAAGTGCATCAGTTTGCCAAGCCTCAGCAAATCCGCAGAGGTGTTTAAAGCGTGGAGGCTTTCCTCAGCTACTCCAGACTCCACCAAGAGGAACGGCTCAAAGGATGCAAAGGGATGTTCAAGGGGCAAAAGACACGTCAGAAGGGCTGTGTGCTACAAACAAGGCACGGGGACATCTCAAACCGCCATCTCCCTTTTGGCAGCACCAGCCTGCCCTGAGACTCATCCTGCCAGGGGAGAGCCAGGCTAAAGGGGGCTCCACAGCACCTTGGGCAGGACACAAGCTGGCATGGGCACAAGTGTATATTTTTAGGATGGCTGTCCTGCAGAAAAGTCTCCAGCCTTAGGCAGCTCCCTGTAACCAAAGAGGTGTCATCACACATTGTCCTGCACTTCCCCTTCGCCACTCCTGCCTGGTCTCAAAATGCCAGACTTTGTGTTTTGCATTCTTCCCAGATATAAATACAGTTTTAATACTGGATTTCAGTATGTTTGTTACCTGCTCCATGCTCCGCTGTCCAAGCTATCTGTGCTCTGCTGGTCATTAAACACTGTAGTTTGATAGGTACATTGAAAAAATTAAGTATCTAATTCCTAAGAAAGATATCTAAGATCAACACCCATTTCTCCAAGATTTATGCTAATTAAAATATGTTTGGATCCTGATATATGGCTAATGCTAGAGTCAAAAATTCTGGATGCACTGAACGTAATGGGAAGTCCTTTTCATCTTGTTACATCAACAATTATCTGCCTTGTGGATATAGGTAACTACTACCTTCTTCTGTAGATGTATATTTGAAAAATAGTCTCAAATTGAAGGCTGATTTTCCTCTGAAAATCAAAAAAGCAGGAGCATACACATTCAGACAAAGAGTTCTATTTATATACACGCTTTTTATAGTAAAAAGCACGTGGGCTTCTGTCAAGCAAAGTTTTTTGGTTTGGTTTTCATTCAGATTGGAAAATATGGAAAATGTAGTGTGGTCAAAAGAAGCCTCTATTGCAATTTGAATTGAAAATAAGTAATTCTTACAGGGGAATTTTGATGTTCCAGATTAGGATATGCAAAGGCAGGTCAGCCCCTTCAGAGGATTCAGAAGCTGAACTGTTTCTCTATGTTGTACTAAATCTCAGCGGTATTTGCTACTCACATAAAATGTTCATTTCTGTTGCCTTCAGTGACACTTTTACCTATACCCCAGAAAAGCTACAAATTCAAAGAAAGAAAAACAGCAGCAACCCCTAGAGAAAAAGAAGATACCTTTTGACAATCCAGTTGATAAAAAGGTGCAATGGGCAAGAAAAAAAAAAATCACTGAAGTTCTCCACAGAAGTAGTCTCATTGGCCTGACCACCTCAGACCCTAATATGAATAATTATATGTAAAGTCTATCCATTATTCTAGAAGAATTTCCTTTGTGACTCTGAAAAAAAAAACTTAACAATGTTAAAAAATATCTTGATGCTTTAAGAAAAAATGCTCTAACACAGTTTTTCTCCATTTGTGAAGATATTGCCTCACTTCCAAGTGCAATAAAAATCCTTAATACTGACTTTCATAATACAGTGGAAACCCAATTACATTGTTTTGTACTCTGCTTGCATGTGCTAAAGAAACTAAACCTGAAATTAAAATCCCTCTGGACCTTCAAAAAAACCCAGGTTTTTATTTTGCATGTAATTTTTTTTTCCTTCCTAAAATATACAACTTCACAATAAATGAGTCCTAGGATTTCCCTTGGGTTGAATTAACCCTTTACATGAACTAAATCTAGTAAAAATATGTTCACTGAATCAGGATTCAGAAACATGTCTAAACCTTAAAGACCACAATGGGAAAATAAAGCAACTTTCAGTTATATTTATGGAGCCCATTTATTTCTACAAGTTAACACTGCCTACATTTAATCTTTCAAGTAATGTGGCACAAGAGGAGTGAATACATGGGAATGAAACAGAGTGAAAAACTCACATCCACTGTTGCTCTTCAGGTGGTTTTGCTCTGGATCCCATGCACTTTGCATCCATTAGAGGAGGAATGGGTCAGGTGCCCTCCTGGAGGGTGCCAGACAGTTTATTTCTGTCAGCAATAAGTAGTTTGTGTACTCTGAAGATGTTCCACGGTGACAGAGGCCAAACCCTGATGAATGGGGATGGCAGGAGATGGTCTCAAAGGCAGAATTGTGACCCAAAAGTAAGTACTAAATAAACACATCTACTGTCAACACAAAAAACTCTCTCAAAATGTTTGCCTAAAAAAAGTTTCAAATAACACTTGAAGTCACTGTAAAAAGAAAACATTTAAAGAAAAACATTGTTTGCAAAATGCTTTCTGCGTCTTAAATTA
This sequence comes from Pardalotus punctatus, assembly GCA_013400915.1. Classification (NCBI taxonomy): domain Eukaryota; kingdom Metazoa; phylum Chordata; class Aves; order Passeriformes; family Pardalotidae; genus Pardalotus; species Pardalotus punctatus. Next base: position 262,435 of record VZTX01020054.1, on the reverse strand, counting down.
CTGCTCTTTTATATATCAGTTACTTGTATTTCCCTACTTTTGTGAAATTCCATCACAGAGATACAAAATCAAAAAACATGTATACATTTAAGACATATTACTGTACACCTTTAAAGCAGTAGATATTCTAGATATATACAACATGTATACAATACACAGTCTCCCTTTACTGTAGTGGTCTGGCTACTACTTGTGCTTTTCTCCCAATTTAGGAAGTTAAATGTTGCTTAGTTCCATAAGAATTTTCATGAAACATGATTTGCCGACAGCAGACAGCTCAAATAGTAGTGCATTCAATAGTTAAGTGTTATATTCTTAACAGAGTGATAATAAACCTTAATTTTAAGGTTGAGTAGTCATTAGCAATATAAAACTGCATTTCTAATTACTAAAAAACTTCTTTATCTGTACAACTATCTTTTAAAAAGGGCAAAATTTCAGCTCATATAAGAGCCAGAGCTCAGCTCAAAAACAGTTCTGAAGATGAATTTAATTTGATTTTATCAGTTTTGATGGCCTTTCTCTGTTTCTGCCGAGATAAAACCCATGAGAAGACAGGAAAAGCACCTGTTCCTCAGTGTTACAAAGCCCTGTTAACTGGAATGTGCTTGAGTGAAAAGCCCACAGATCAAGTATGTATCCTACTCAAATCGGCAAATCTGCTGTAGCCTGCCTTATACCTTATTCATAAAAAGGTATTGCATTTATTGTCATGTCTATACTGTGTTCCCACCAGTGACATCTACTTCTGCCCACCAAAGCTGATATAAAACTTTAAGATCAGGTTTCCCTGACTGATAACTGCAGGACCATATGCTTCCAGATAGGAAGAACTCATACAGCAATGGAAGTCACATTCAAATGTTTTGACTCAGTTTGAAGGCCATTGCTCACCTTGCTGGATTGTGTGTGGAGATACACAAAGAAACACTGCTAAACCAGTAATCAATTCCAGCCTGGTAAAAAATTTAACATGCATTAAATTACTGCTAAAATTCCCATGCTAAAATTTTCCTGCCCTACTGGTAGAAATATTAAGCTTCAAAAGAAGTTTCTGTTGGCTGTGGTATAAGAACTCCGGAATGAAGAAACCTTGAGCTTGCCATCACAAATGTTTGGGGAGTGCTTCTGCATCAGTGAGCTGGGGCTTCCAGTGAGTCCAAAGAAGTCCAAGCAGGCTGCCAAACAGAGTGATGGGAAGAAGGTAGTATGTGAAACTCAGCAGCTTTGTCTCACCCTTGCTCTGGTGAGAGCTGGGATCTCCAGGGACAGCGAGCAGGACACATTCATTACAGTACACACATCACTTAGACCTACCTTCAGTGACAAGGCAAACAAAATTGTAGTTTGATGAACTTACAGTTTGTTAAAATAGGACACTGTACCAAAAGAAATAGTGAAGAGTTCCCTCGTAGCACACGTGCTTGCTATCTACATATAAACCAACCACGTTAAAAAATATTTTGCAACAGCATTGTAAAAGACAAATCTGGTAACTTGCTCGGAATCCATCTCAACTGTAACTTGTTTCTCCAGTTTGCAGCCTGTCAGGAAGGGGGATAAATTTCCCTACTCTCTTTATTTCAGGTTGAAATGAAACACCAAGCCAAAAGCTGTACGTGATGATCATGATTTCTGATCTTCCTCTGGTGGGATGACTTCCAAGAGGATTTGCAAAGTTATGGTTACCCTGCCTGCAAAGATAAAAGCATGCACATGGTAAGTTTTTTGCAGGAGAGGTGAAGAAGGAGAAACAGTCAGGAAACTTATCATAGCTTCTATACAGCCTACTTGCACACAGAGTTCACACAGGTCATATATATCACATATACACATATCATTTGAACTCAAAATTTTCTTCTTTTTAACTATGCTTTCTTTGCCTCTGATCCAAGGCTATGCATATACAATAACAATGGAAGGGTATGGATGAATAATCTTATTCAATAAAAGTCTGCATCCTTTTAAAGGCTATCTTAAAAAAATACTACTCTGCGTAACTGTTCTGTTTTAATCAAGTTGTTATGTTGAAATAAAAGTCTGGAAGAGTTCAAACAAGTTAATTTAGCTGTGCACAGACCTGCCTAAGCAACAAAAAAAAAATCCAAACAAACAATCCAAAAAAAGAAAACACCAAAAAAAAAAATAGGGAGATTATTATTACAAAGCTTGACAGGTCTCTAAGAATGTCACACATCCAAAGCAACTTCATGTTTTCTTTTTTCATCCTGGATATTTATTTCCTTCTGGTGATTTTGGCAGTTTTCTTTTTAGGGTACTAATGCATAAATGGCACAGTTAATTCACATACACCACATACAGAATAGTAAAAAAACATTTTCTTACTATTCCTTTCACTTATCACTCTTTTTTAGTATCCTATTATAAATAAGCAGGAATTGCTGTAAGAGAAAGTTCTGATTTTCCTTGAACGTATGGCATGAATGTCGACATTGACACCAGTGCAGAGCCAGGAGGGTAAAACAGTGCAACTCACAGAAGACATGAACTGAAACCACTTCTCTGACCTCCTGTCTAAGGCAGGTTCTACCATCCTTTCCTCTTTTCTCTGGATGTCACCAGTTCAGTGCAAAGCCAGGTTGCCCTTAGACTATAAACTGATAGGGTCAGAGAGGCTGAGAGTCTCCAGGGATTGGATTTTCCTCGCATCTGCCTTCCCTGCCCATGGTGGGGACATCAGAGCTGGGCTGAGTGTGGCAGTGACGAAGGACAGGAGGAAAGCCAGCAGCAGGAAAACAGCAGGGCTTCGCCCCTGCCATCCCAGCTTTGAGGACAAGCAAAGGGAAAAAGAGAATTTTATGAAGCTGAGCAATGGCGTAACAGCTCTTGGAAACAGGCATGGCAGCAGAGGGAAATCCTGGGCATCTCTAGAGCTGGCTGTGATTTTGATATACTGTTCACCTAAGTGGACAGACCCACCAGCAGGAAGACCTTCTCCAGTCTTCCATTTCCATGCAGCAGCTTTGCGCTCTGCTGGTATGAAGCCACGGAGGAGCAGGAAAGTTGGGGGAGCTGGCATTCATGGCATTTTTTGGTTGCAGTGTACTCAGAATAAATCAGTATAAGGAGTACTTTCCCCTGTGAAAACATTCCAGTCTGTCTCCAGTCAGTATCTCTATGCTGTCTGCTTGGAGCAGTACCTAGAGGTACTGGAGCAGTTACATTTGTCACAAGACAACTTAACATCCCATAAAAGTGCAGATAACTTCCCCAGCCCACCTGAAACCCTAATTTTCCCTTTTGAGAGGAGAATTGACTGCAAATGGGTCCCAGGGGAAACACCTTTATAAAAAACTCAGACCTGGTATCTACACAAGCATCACATAAAGTTTAGGTGAGGAAAGAAAGCAGGAATTTTAATGCATATATATGACCAGACATGAAATCTGTGACAACAAAATGCTGAGCTAATTTCCCATGGATGCCATCACAAATTCAACAAAGAGAAGCAAACTGAGCATATAGCACTTTGTCCTAAGTGAGCAAGTGTCATCCGCTGGTGTTGCTAAATAACCCTGGGAGTGACCTTTTGTTATATACAGAGGTCTCATTTCCAGCAAGGGCTCAGCTATGAAAAAAAGTAGGATTCGACTTCTAAGCTCTTCTCAGTTTAACCCACTGTAAAGAAATAGATTGTTTAAATACAGGTTGGGTTTTCAACTGAGGCGGTGCAGATAGAAGCATTCTTGTGCTGGTGGTGCATCCTTTTACACACTGATCTGTGGCATAGGATTTGCTAGGCTCGACTGTTTTCATTTTCACATTAGTTCTGCAAAAAGCAAGAAAGCAGAGGTCAAATGGAGCCTGTACTAGCTGAAAATTATTTGTCCCAAAACATCTAGTGCTACAAGCAAAATTCCTTTGGAAGAGGAGAGAAAAAAGTATTATTCTCATTGCAAAATACCATCCCAGAACCTACAAACCCTTCAGACTGTAAAGCTACCTTTTTTCCAATGCAGCAATTTTGTAAGGAGAATGAGCAATGTAAATGCCATAAGCACAGAACAAAGACATTCAGCCTTGGGAGAGGATTCCCTGGGTAATCCATTCAAGGGCTCTGCTAGTGTAATCAGCCTGAAATGCCTTTCAGAAATGTATGTATCTTCAGGCTGGCTCCTTTATCCCCCTACTCATTCTGGCTGTTCAATATCCCTCTCCTCTGATCCTTGCAAAGCCCATTCAGGATATTCCCTCTGCCCTTATGTGGGGCTGGTCTGTACCCACGGCTTTTTGCACCTTTTGGGGTACGTGAGCAACTGCTGTGTCTCATTGCCCAGGTACAGCTGGGCAGCTGACCCAGTCAATGCCTCAAGAAGGTGACTTTTCAAAGCCCCACACCAGGTGCCCATACGCTGATCTGGGCAGACAAAGCAGCCTGGGAAGTCTCGGTAGCACAGCGCTGTGTTCAGACTAACAGGTCCTACTCCCCCTCTGGTACTATAGTAAATGCTTTGTTTAAATCTAATCAGATTGGATTCATCACATTCTCCTTTGTAAAAAAAATCGTTTACCCTCTTCTAGAAAGTTAGCCAGTTATTCTGGCAAAAATCTACCTCTTAAATGACAATCCCATTTTCTTATATTGTTCTTTACCCCATGTCTGGAATTACACTTTCATGCCAATGTAAGACATATTGTTTCAAGGTTAGAATATCAAGCATGCAGCTGCCCAATTTCTTTTCTATATCTCACAGAGGTGCCTTAAGTGAATTTATCCTCATTCAATACCTTTTGTAAATGGTCTCAGGCTGTACAACAGGGCTCCCTAATACTCACAAAATAATACCAGTTTAATGACTCCACACAGAAGGTTTATTGCTTCTTCTTAGGGAAAAGAAAAATCTGTTTATTTCACAAGCAAATCTCCACTCTGCTCCACTTCAAAACTGTCAGCACCAGTTTTCTGTCATTACTGTTGTTATTTTGGGGATAATAATTGCAAAGCAAACAAGCTGTTTCCCTCACTGACTGGCATCTGCTGCCTTTCCCTCTGAGCCAGTACGCCATGCCCATCCATAGGTACAACAGAGGCACCAAGCCTTCTTTCTAGGAGGAGAATTTTGTGTTCTCTCAAAAGCTAGAAATTATTCACCTTCATTGTCACAGCTGGCAGAAAAATCGTCACATCTATCCAGTCTACCTTAAAGAGAATATTCTTTCTCTCGCCCAAGTGATGTAGTTCAACACTGGCATCCTGTGGCCAAAGATTCAAGTAGCTGTATTCCAAAACCTCTGAGACATGACAGAAGATGCCAAAAAGTTCCTGGGCTTGATAAGGGAAAAATTCCTAGTCCCTAAATGTCAAGGCTGAGAAATTATAAACAGACTAAACCCCAGCTACTTAATAGAATGTCCTTTTGCATACAACTGCTTTAATTTGTACTGAAGGTTTCTACCCATTCCCAGGACACTGCAAGTAATATAGAAGTTTTTAGCTATAAAATTAAGAGTTTGCTAGCCTTAAACTAACATATTTTTCTGTAAATACTTTCTGCCCTGTTGCTTATGGGCTTCCCAGCATATATTGAGAGGGAAATTCACATAATCTACAGCAGATACCATATAACTATATAATATATTTATATAGAGAAAATACGTACAACTGGTTATAGTGTAATTACAAATAAAAACACTGTTCTTTTCTTGTGAGCAGCTCATTTTAAATCACCAAGTAAGACTGAAGCACATAAGACAATATGCATTTTTGATTCAGCATCTATACAAATAAACTATTTTTAGTTAAAGATTTCACAGGTTGAGTTTCAGTTTTGCACCAAAAGAAGTTTTCTTTTGGTTTTGTTTAATAAATTATCCATCATTTCTGAAATAGTCTGCCAATAGTCTTATTTCCTGTTTTGAAAACTTCCCGTTATTTTGGAAGCCTATTGTCCATTCTCCTAAGTAACAAAATATGAGGAATGAAGAGCTGTAATAAATGATACTTTTAATTGACATATTCCAAATAATCCTTCTCTAATACATCAGAACTTCCACAAATGCTTTCAAAACCTTTCAGAAATGGTGCAGAAATTATTCTCAGTGTATTTTGGGCATGAAATACTACTAGCCAAGTCACAGAGAAGTCATTCTTCATGAAGCACAGAAATAACTTCCACAGAGGCATATCAGCCATGTATATTTTGCTATCACCTCATCAGGATCCACTGCTAAGGGCAATATCCCCATGCCCAACCTGCCTGAACCAAACACTCTTCAGTGGCCCACAAGGTCTCAGTAGGGAGCACCAAGCTCATCCTGTCATCACAAGGATTCTCCAAGGAGTGCAGTTCTGTCTCTATTAGCACAGAGACTCAGTCAGGGGAAGGTGATGGGTGATTTAAAAGGAATTAGATGTTTGTAGGGGAGGGAGGGGAAGAAGCATCAGTCATTTAAAGTCAATCACCGGCTGAAGAACAGCCCTGCTGCCCAAAAGAAACTTGCGTGGTCACGCCCAGCCCACAGCAGCCGAGAGCATCAATCCAAAGGATTTCACAACACGGGGAGAGTCCTGAGAAACTCTGGGAGTCGGCATGGGGAAGAGGAGTCCCACCAGAACTTACCTAGAAGCTTTCTGAACCACTTTGGCTTATTGTCCCATACAATAAAGAGGTAGTAGGCAGGAATGCCAGTCAGGGTTATTGCAAACCCAATCCCTGTGTTCACGGGGTCAGAGTAAAGTGACAGTGCAACCATGAAGAGGCAGGTGAAGGAAAACAATGCTGGAATAAATAGAGGAACCTGAAAAATAACCATACACAGAACCATTAAATAATAAGGTCAATGTAAAGTAATGACTAGGTAACGACTAAAGCAATGACTAAAGTAATAACTTTCCATGAAACGTAAATTGGATAAGACTCAGCAGTACAGGGCAATTCTGGAGAAATAAGGGTATCTAGAACAGGCACACAAAATGTCCGTGACTGCAGAAGCCAAGCCCTGCAGACTGCTATGCAGTGAGTACCGCAGAAGTCTCTTAATTACACTCTAAAACACTCCAGTGTTTTACATCCTTTAAAATGTAAGGACTGTAAATAAGTTACATTGTAAAAGTCCTTCCTCTAATCCCCCAGTAGATAAGTAGGCAGCTCTAACCACAGTAAAGATTTCCGCTTTGATAATTACCCATTAGAAAACATTTTAAAACACAACCAGGAGCTCAAGTCACCTTTTAAAACTATTAAGAACATATTGATTTTCCTCCTAAGGTAAAAATCAAAATCTAGCAGGAAGAGAGCAAATTAAACAGTAATTTGACTGGTGATAAAGATATTTGATAGTGTTATGCACCTGACAGCCATTGAAAAAGCACTTTCTGACTGTATGACTGATAGCATTGCCAGTGTCACTGTTGAAAGCACAGAAAGTAACAATATCAAATTTATTTGCTCAATTTTCAAGAACACCACTACAATCACTCTTTTAGCAGCTCTCTGAAGGAAACGCCTATAGGCATGGATTATGAGACATTAACTGTAATGGAGGACTGAGAATTCCTTGGAGATTTTTCTCTTTCTTTCATGCCTCAAAGCATTACTGTTCCTCTTTTGTGCACTGTCAAAGCATTTTTTAAATTCAAAGCAAAACAGGTTGTACTGTTGAAGTCCTTATTTACAAATATACCTGCAAGAACACAACAATATGCATTTTTAGTTCTTCACAAAATAGGCTTCTTGGCAGCATCTAAATAGGGATATATTTATCTATTTTTTTGGTGATGGATATTGTCTTTCTGGACACACAGTGGGACAACTTACTTTGTAAGATGTGTCTTAAAACAAGCAAGAAAAATAGCAGAACCAAGGCCAAAATAGCTGCTGTTCAATGGGCTGGGCTATTAGCATTTTCTTTCTGGGGTCACAATAATCCTGTTTGCAAATCCACTGCAAGTGCCAAATACTGTAATAACACTGACCACTTATTTGCACAGAAAATAGGCATATTTGATATTGGATATGCAATGACATGAATGTTTCATATTAACTTTTATGCTTGACATGACTTTTTGATGGCAAAATTATCCCGGCTTTTATCAAAGGAGCCACTAAAGAGAGGACAGGCTGAAAATCAGGTTGGCACATGTAACCCCAATATTTGCAGTCTGAGCCCTCTGTGACTGCAGAGGGCTCAAGGTATTTTCACACAGCTTTCATCAGGCCGCCTGAACACAACAGACAGGCAAAACTATGCAAACACCTTCATTTCAGCACAGCAGCTTCAGTCTGCCCCCCAAGTGCAGGGAAGAGGCAGGAATTCTTTTCCAGAATGGCACACAGCTGGGGCAGCACTGGAGACCTTGCAGAAAAACTCTCAGCCTTCGCAGCAAAAGACTATTTTCTCTTAACACTGTTTTTCCTGAACAAGATGCTAGCTTGCTACATCAGAAAATGCTCCTTTGCTGTCTGACTATAGGATGGAGAGGAGGGAGAAGTATTCATGTAAAAGAATAGGGAGCAGAGATTACCTTGAAAGGACGAGGCATATCAGGACGTTTATATCTGAGATAAATCAACCCAGCAACTACTAGTCCAATAAAAAGCCACCTGGCAAAGCTGAGGAAATTCAAGAGGCTGTAGAGATCCCCGTTGAATAACATTATCATTGTGAGAGGATGCTGCAAAAGAAATTCAGAGCATAAGAGGGGTTTAGTAGATCAATCTCTATTATTTTACAGCAGTGATGTCAAATTTTTCCACAGGGACAAGCAGCATGGCCTTATGCACACACCTGAGTGCCACAGACTTCAGGCTGGCCTTTGTCATGCAATCAGGTGTGTGATCAATGTCTAGCTGTCCCCTGAGACCACTTGGGATCAATATATATCTGTCCTGGGTGGCCACACACAGTCAAAACAAATCTGTCGCCTGTGACCCAGAAAAATACAGAGGAACACTGCACCACCAAAGTGCTGGAGCATCCTGGGCAGCATTCTCATGGGATGTGAGCCCACTGCAGGTTTACTTGCTCATTGCTGATGTAAGTGATAAGAAAAGTTACATTTTGGTCACATCTGATCATATGAAAGCAGAGGTTTCTAGGTGTTTTATTTGGAAGGAAAAGGTCTTAGTCCCCTTAGTTCCCCTTAGGCTGCAAAGGGGCAGTGAGCAAAGGGGACATGGCAAGGGGCAGCTCCACACCATGGGATGCCAGCTGGGCACACTGGGTTGCCACCAGCTCGGGTTTGCCTTTCAGACTTGCAGGGTGTAGACTTACACATTGTAAATGCAAATATTTCTACACAGAAGGAAGAATTTAGCTGTCATTCAGGTAGCTACTGAAGAGCAAGAAGGACGGGGACACCAGAATAAATACTGTTCCTAATTAAAAAGCTGCTCTGAGATACGAGGCTTCTGTGAGGCAGACATTATGTATAAACTAGAGTGTTGTGTCGTGAGTTACATGCTTATTTCAAAGTAGTATCTGGACAAAAAATGTCCTTGCATTTGGAGATGAAGAAATAAGTCAAATTCACCATATCCCTCATTCTTCAGCAAGAGGGAAGATCCTGGAAGTGAGAGCCTTTAGGTTTATAACAAGGCAACAGGTGAAATCAGCTGCAGATGCAGTAAAACACTGGGCTAAATTTTTGCACAGGGAAAACTAACCTGTATTATTTATCTAGATTCACAGTCTCTCTCTCCTGTTTTTCAAAACAGTGCAGTCAACATGGATTTGAACCAGAAGGATCAATATTTCAAATGTGGGTCTCTGGCTTCCAGCCTCTAATGACTTATAAAGTACTTGGTTCTTTACACACAGATTATTAAGCAAACTCCTTCTATGTAAATGTCAAAGGAAATTGTACCACTGAATTATATTGGGCAAGATTTCTTCTCTACAGACTCAGCCTCTAAAAGTTTAAGATCTCAGTTAGTCATAACTATTTATAGTTATATTAGTTATATTGCTTTATATATATATATAATATATATATTAGTTACAATGCAAGCTACATATGATAATTAAAATGATGGATAGCTATCAAGAAAAAATACAAGAAAGCAGGATTACAATCAGATTGCATGATTTCTTTGAGTTACTACACAGATCTATCAAACACCAAGACATTGGTGAGGAATACATCCGGTCCAGGCAGCTCAGCTTGCAAACTGAGATGCAGATTGAGATGCAGACTGAGCTCTGTGTGGGAGCCCGAGACAAGAGGCTGTGAATTGCCAGCCTGTGGGATAACAAAGGGTATGAAAGATTGGTGACAGGTGAATGGACACTGGGTGACACAGCAGGAGCTGGGAATTGCCGACCCTTTGGATAGCAAAGCAGGTAAGACCAGTGAAACCAGCAAAGTGGAGGGACACGGAGAGGGGGCAGGAACCAAAGACTTGGGAGGAAGATGAGACTTGTGCCTGGGGAGACTGTAGGGTACAAAAGCCATGGGGTTCCTTTGTTGGAGGTCCCTCCTCAGGGGCTCCAGCTTGGCTGTTTCTGTGTTCCTGTGCCGGACTAAGTGGCTTTATGGAACAAGACATCTGATACTCTGCCACGGGAAATTCGGGGTCAAACCAGTGGGGAGACCTGGCCTGCCTGTGAGTGGGATGTGCAGGAGTCCAGTGGTGACCCATGGGGTCACTGGAGCCACTGCTGTGAAAGGGCTCCGGGCCCAGCAGTGACATCCCTGGCATTGGGAACGTGACTTGCCAGGAAGTCTCGGATCAGAGAGGGAAGTCTCAGTCAGACTGGGAGGTTTCTCTAACAATATACACACATAAACAGATTTCTTAATTCCAAAAAAAGTGTTGGTTTGTTGGGTTTTTTTAATTTAATAAGCCTCAATCTCATACTCATTTTCTGTTTATCCTCAAGAGCTCTTTCCTTTCTTACAGGCGTGCAGGCCTTGGAAGGAGAAATAAAATAGAGAAATGCTAAAATGACCATTGATGCAGAATACATTCTGCCACTGCTCTGTTTGCAATAAGGTGAGCTAAAAAATTGCAATCTTTGAAGGAAAGCCATCTTCATATGAGAATCTGACTTTTTCAAAGGAAATCAATGCACTGGTGTACCAGGACCATATGCAATAGCAGAAAATGTCTGTCAGAAAAAAAAATAACATATTAATACATTTTGTGCAATTGATTCCAAAAAAACAGTCAATGCAATTAACCCACAAGGCATGACCGCACCCAAAGAAATGAAATGCAAACTAAATGCTTATGGAAAAATAATTTCATTTAAACTTTTCACCACAATCACACTGCCCAATTTTCAAAATTTCAAAGCCTATGGTTGTATGTGCACATACAAAATTCCACAATTCAGCAGTGAGCTTATAGGCATCAATAGCAAAAATTGATTTAAATTCCACAAGCATCTGATCTTAATAGTGTAGACTCATAGGTGCATCTTTTGCTGTGGCTGGAAGTGCCTAAATATGGCAGAGGCCTATCCAGATACATTGATCCCAAAAGAGGGGCTGAACATGCATAATTATGAAGACTGCAAGTTAAGTTAAAATCTTCTTGGCACTACGCAAACTGAACTTTGAAGTTGGTATTTTGACATTTAGCCCTAACATTTTGCCATACAAATTAGTCTGCAAAGCAAACACACGGCCAACATTTGCCTCTGCTGCTGTTTTAGAAGTTAGTGATAGGATTTCCACTACAGCACCAGTGGATTTCCTTAGACAATTCACAGACTATTTCCCAGGCACACATTCTCTCATTTTTTAATCACCACTATGCTGCACTGCTGAGTGTTCCCCCACCATTATCGTGTTCCTGTGCCGTTTGGATTTTTCACTATAAGGTAATATAACAAGCCTTTACGGTACTCTCAGATGCTGGTGTTTAGTTCAACTTTCAGTTAACTGAATCCCTTTTCTGTTTGTTTAATTGGAATCCATTTCTCTGAAAGGGAACTAGCTCATCACTAGCAGCTCCTTAGAAATTCAGAGCAGTAAGACATGAATTACACTGCAGCGATAGGCAAGAAAGCAAGGAGGAGATGATAGAATAAGAACGACTCCCAAATCTCATTCCTCTTTCTCCTGTCCTCCACCCTGCCCAAAGCCCATGTACACATTAATAAATTAGACTCAAGCAGTGCCAAAATTCTGTTTGAATCCTCCAGAGCAATTCTGTAATATGAATTCTAGTGCAGGAACATTTGTTTGTATGATTTACCAAAACAATGACAGCTGGCAGAGGAGTGTGCTTGCGGACATGAATCATGGAGAGAATTTCCGGAAGGTGACCCTCACGGGATGCAACGAAGAACATCCTGGTGGGAAATAAATGTGGACAGACTTTAAATGTGCTCATTACTGTGAGTAGGCAGAGTGGCTCATGAAAGTCACAGAGCACAGCAGCACTTCTTAGTCTTGTTTGAGGGATTCTGAATGAAAGTACTGGCAGGACAAACCCACAGGCAGAAATCAAAACCATCTCTGAAGGAGTCCCTTGATCGGTGTTTGGAATGATTTAATATTTTCCCTCCAATTTTCCTCCTTCACATGAAAAAAACCAGTCATTGATTGAGGGCTAACATCAGAGGGATTAATTTCCAAACCATTCAAAGGATTTTAAAAACAGTACCCTAAACAAAGTGAGAAAAAGCCCTACACCTGGTAAACACTGTAGTCATCTATCACATCCTGCGAAAGGAATGAACCCTACTCTCCCTTCCCCTTTCTTCCATACTTTCAGTATGTCTCCCAAGCCCTCACCCCCAGGAACATCAGCAGTACTCACCTAGAGACTGCAAAAACACCGCCATTCATAGATCCGAAGCAGGAGAGAGCAACAAACACCGGTACAGCTAAAGAAAAGTTTCCCATTAGTCGTTCGGCAAAGGTCTGTTAGAGAGAGAAACACACAATGATTTTCATAAAATGGGAAAATAATTGTACTCTATTAGCAAATTATCATGATGTTAGTTATACCCCTTCTCTGCATCCCCCACTGAAAGGTTTGCTGCGCATTTGTTGCGTCTTTTGCGAGAGCACAGCTACTCCAGCTAAGCTGTCCTACCCTTACAGCTCAGTGCATGTGGAAGATCTCCAGCTGAAACAATGCTGAGGAAGTGGAATCAGGCCCTGACTCACGTCAGTTAAGACCATTATGGCTCCAAAGAAGAAGACCAAGTCTGAATGGATCAAGGTCTGATCTGCACGCCTAATATCTTTGTTCTACAGCCTTCATTGCCCTCAGCTGGTATTACACAGTGGTATAGTCCATCCATTCATGCTTTAGTGTTTTAGGTTAGCAGAAGAGCTTTCATTGACGTTTGGGGCACCACAGGAGACCTGCACAATTTTCTTCATATTTACAAAATGTCTAGATTTCCCATTAGCTACAGAGTTTAGTCATTTTTCAAAACCTGCATCAATTGAAATAGCCACAGGCAGTGTCACTACTGGAAAAATAATGGAATTATTTATCTCCTCATTGTGACTCAGATACCATAAATATCAAAATCAGTGTCACCACCACAATTCAGCAAGAACAATCAAAACAGTATTTCCTAGCCAGGTTGCTTTGCAACTCCTTCCCAAATGAGCTCCAGTATTCATAAAAATCCCCTTCCCAAGTACCCAGGACATACCCTGTGCAGAGACAGAGTTATTGTCTTTGCTACACAAGATAGTTTAGAGATCTCTCTTCCATAAATATCTGTGATTCCTGCTTCCCAGGTGCTGAACTTACAATTTAGCACTGAATTTTTCAAGCATATACTTGGCTATAAATTTAAGTCCTATTGACTTTGTTATAGGAGGTAAAAAAATACAGTCCAATATTACATTATAAATGGTACCAGTGGCCTTAAGTGCAATCCCACTCACCAGTCAAAAATCAAATTTCACCAGGATGCTAATAAGTGCTGCCATACTAAAACCTGACTGGATGTCCAGCCAACTTTTCTCCCCCTGGAAATAAGAAAATATCAACAAACACAACTGCAGCAGGGATATATCTTTGTATTTTTCTTCTGTGACTTACCACTGCTACAGCTTTTGAAAGCAGCAATTCCCCAGCACTGATTGTAGTGAAATAAGCCACGTTTGTTAACACATAGCCAACTGTGACGATAATCATTGAAATGCATATTGCGAGGGGTATGTTTCTGAAATACACAAGGCAGCTCATTATTTTGCAATCTGGTTGCTAGTCCCTGAACATGAAACAAATAACATGAGAAGAAGCCACTAATGATGGTGAATGCACATTCGGTGATCAGAAAATACGATCGTTAGAAACTACCGATAAAAAAAAAAAAAACAAAGGAGTAAACAAAACCCTCTAGACAAAGAAAACAGGTTTATGATGAAGAGGTGGGAAAACGTTTGCGGGAGGAGTCCTTTGTGGACACCAAGGGGCTTGTGGTCCCCATGCTTCCCATATGAGTATGGTCCATTTGAGCTGCCTACTCTGACTGACTTGAAGTTGAACCCAAACACCTGGAGGCGTTCGACATCTTCCCCTGATGCCAAAATATCCAGCATGCAAAATTCTGCCCTTTCCTCCTGGGTGCATTTCTTCCCTCACACACCTTGCCACATCCCAGTTATCTCTCTCACTATTCAGGGGAGCACGAGAGCAGAATATGACACAGAAATAGAAACAGCACAGATTTGTACATTTAGCATGGCATAAATGATATTGAAAAGCACAACCCCCCCAAAATCCTAGCTAAAAGACAGAACAATAACAAACAAATAAACAATAATGCCAAACTTTTATACAGCATGTTCTTCTAATCAGAAAAGCAGGATTATTTCTGTTTTTAAAAGGAGGGAACAGTGAATTTGTCCAAAGCCACACTGCAAGCAAATGTTTGAGTCAGAAGAAAAACCCAGATGCTTCAAATGTTAGTCTAGTCTCTTTCCACTTAAGATTATTGATATCTACATCACACCAAGAAAATACTCAGATCTGAGTCTTTTAAAATCCTTTTAAATCCAAGGCTGAGAGTGACGGTATGTACGGTCTCTCTGAGGAGAGCTGAGAGCTCCTCTTTCATGGCTGGTTCCCTCCAGCTGTCTGTATTAAGGCTTCCTTTGGAGGGACGGAGAGGTTGCCATATTTAAAGAACTTCATTGTGAAGGTCACCCCACCAGGTGGAAGAAAGGAAAGACAGAACTGGGAATTCTGGTGTTGCAGAAGAGATCACAAGCACAGTTCTAAAGGACTATTGTAATCACCTCAAAGGAAAAGGTATTTTCAAAACCAACACAAAGATCCATTCTTTGATACTTTTCTCAAAGAAACACAGCCAGGTCAGAATTCAAGGATCTTCTTCACTACCAGTCCTTATTTCTCAAATAGATCCTTTACATCAGTATGGCTGTATGAGAGCTGAAAAAAGCCCTAACCTGAGACTAAATAAATGAATGAACTAATTTACAAACAAGTAAAGCAGGACAGTATCGTTGTTGCACATCTTGCCCACCCCAGAAACCGTGGTGTCAAATGCTCCCATTAACCCAGACATACAGGCATGTAAGAGGATAATGCCAGTAATGTAACACCAAATATGGGTAGGTGTCATGACACTGTATTAAGCCACAGCTACCTCATGCACACATTCTCGGGTGAAGAAATTGGACAAAGGGAAGCCAGTCAGCTTGTAGGATGTGTTTGTTGATGGAGAATATGACAACAAGGACTAGAGCAAAGAGCCCAGAATACAAGTGCTGTATTTCTGGAAAATCCACAGTTATGGACTCGAGAAATACTGCAGTTCTGTGTGTTGATAATATATGCCAAAACAGGGTTTGTAGGGTCAGTTGCCGGATACATTGCAACCAATTGGGTTAAGTTTCTTACCTGACCTGGGTGTAAATTGAATCCAATCCTCTTAGAATCTGATCCAAGGTAGGGCTACGTGGATTTAAAGCCTCTCAGAAGAGGGATTTCATCTATATTTTCTGCACCGCAGATGAATGTTTCAATCACCAAGCTTTTGGACAAATCAGGCCTTACTCCAACCTTAAAAAGAATGTTTTCAGCCAAAGATAGCAAATTTGGACTATTTTCACAAATGCCATTTAAATGACTGAAAGCATATTGTTAAACTTAACAGACTACCTTTGTTTGTTTTAACTCTTACCAAACACCCTGTATTCACATCTAAATTAAACCCCAGTTTAATTTCCAATAAAACAAAATGGCAGTTCAAAACTGGGGGGGGGGGGAAACAAAGAATCATGTTTCCAAACACGACCATTTTCTTAGCACTGCAAGTCCTGCCTTGTTATGCTGAAGAGCACTAACGCCCTGGATAGTAATACCAAGAGAAAAAACCACACTCAGGAGAAGAATAAAAGCCCTAAACAAGCGAGAACTAGTCAGCAAGCACTATTCATTAAAAAGTCTGCAAATCATAACTCAGCGCCTGGAGCAGCACGAGGGATGCTGTGACTTGTAAGCTCCCATGTCCTTGTTTTTGAGGGAAGTGAGTGCTCAGGCTGCACGTCCTTTTGTCTCCTGGCAGGAGCAAGCCTTCAGAGGGCTATCATACGCCCACACAGCCCTTCCAAGTGCTGCTTATTACCCCCTGCTTCCAGTGACAGATTTAGATAGAAATAAAAGGCCCGTTTCAAGATTTCAGGAATAAGCAATAGGTAAGGTTCATTTCTCACTGACACCTCCGCTCAGATTCGCACTTGGTCCTTGAATCACCTGAAAGCACAGGCAGACAGGTAGGAGCCATATGTAAAACCACTGAGTGAGAGGTTTAATTGTGTCTTTTTTATCCATCCAATTTAAGAGGCAGTTCCCAATTTGCAACAGGATCCCATTATCAAACTCTATTGTGAACTGCAGTCTCCGTGCTGGAATAAAAGCTGTAATACCATTAGCAATAAAGATTACCTCCCTTCCCTAGAGGATCACTGTACCAATTTTCTTGGAATATGTAGATATTCTCCAGAGTTCCAAATCTTGTCTCTAAATAAGAAAAATCATACCTATGTTCTATTCTCTATTAAATTGCCTCTACTGATGGAGTTTTCACCCCTTCACTTCTGCATTCTATGAATCACAACACAGGGTGTCAGCAATACTGATAAGCCATGTTTCTGATGTAATACAAATTCACAGCTGCCTCATAGCTAGCTGAGGCTTTTGGGCTAGAAAGAGACAGAAAATTCAAGAAAAACATATTTACCACTTTTACTTTTTTTATGATTTTGATTCATCAAAGCTGAAAATTCTGATGAGAAATTTGACCATATCAGTAGGACATTTCTTTGGAAAAAAAAAAAAATCTTAGAAGCAAAACACAAATCTCATCCTACTGATGAAGAATGGTCAATGGCTTAAAAACCATGGCACTGTGAGTGCTCAGACACAGGAGACTGCAATATCTCATTTGCTTAAAGCAAGCCCAGGACCTGGACTTGCACTGAAGTGGCTACTTGTTACTGTAGGGCAGTGCTTTCATTTTTGCACTTCATTTCAGAGTGATCTTTCAAAAGATTTCAAAAGCAAGACCAATTCTTTTCAAACCAGCTGTTTGAGTAGATCTTGAGGTGCTGATCACAGAATCATCATAGAATCATAGAGTGGTTTGGGGCGGAACAGATCTTACCAATCATCTAGTTTCAGTACCCCTGCTGTGGGCAAGGACATTTTTCATTAAACCAGGTTGTGCAAGGCCCCACCCAACCTGGCCTTGATATTAGCTCCAAACCTATGTAATTATTTGGAAATTCCTTGAGCATTACTGTCAAAATTATATTCAAGCAGGCTGCTCCTTGGTTAGAAGGAGAAGCTGCTGCAAGGAAAATATTTTTGCGACACTCATGTCTTCTCCCAAAACTTTGAAGAAAATCAGTATCAAAGAGGATCTGAGGAAATCTGAATCAGGAAATATTGACCATACAGTTAAAAAGTCTTTATAAAAGCTAGTGAAAGACAATTAGAACAGCAGCTGAATGTTGACTAAAATTGAATTGAATCTCCATATGTTTTAAGACTTACCCATCCCTAGCTACTATTCAAAGTTAAATCTTCCCCTTCTGCCCTATATACAGAGCAACCATAATGAAGAATCGCAGCCTGAACAAAGAGCACATCTACCTTGTGATTTCTACCAGAAAAAAGAGTCACCAAGGAGCCCACCATCACAGAGAAATTCAGCACTGGGAATACAGCTAGCCCACCCTGTGCTATACAGGGCTGAAATGGTTGCCAAGCAATGCTGTATATTGCTTGGAAGAAAATTTCCTTCCTCTAGAGTCTGTAAAAGGCACCAGGGCTAGGGCATACGGTTCAGTTAATCAGGATAACCACTGGGTTTTTGATTTAACCTTCAGTGTTGCAGAATCATGTATCTTCTGATAATCAGCTCTGGTATGTCTCTACCTCCCACAAATATGTTTGCAAGAAAAAAATAGAGAGCAGAGCAAGCAAGAGATGGGAAAAAGAGAAAAAAAGATAAAAGGAAAAAGAGAAAGAAAGCCAGAGCAAGAACCTGATGATGAGAAAAACTGTGTCAATAAATGAGCTGAGCATCATTCCTAGAAATGCACAGCACACATCCCAGGTTAATGGCAATTTTGGTAACAGCAAACAGTGAGCACTAAGAGCTGTGATCACTGAGGGCTGGTCTTTCTGTGAAATGAAAACCACACAGTCAAAGACACCCTTCCAAGCCAGCTGAGTTCACAAGAGTAAAGTACCTTTTTGCCACGTTCTTTGTCATTTAGAGGTCATACCAAAACCATTTCCTTGCATCCATATCAAAGCCAGGTTTTACAAATGCTCATCATAGTCAACTGTCCTGGATAAAGCTGCACTAGTGGGACCCAGACAGGAAACATAAATAAAAACGTCTAAATAAATCACTTAATTACTGATAAAGATACACGAAATTACATCCTCTGTGTAGTAAGGAAATTGTGGGAGATAATTTTACATATAAATTTAGAAAGAAAATAGTAAAGAAGGAGAGAGGGGAAGTCCTAATTCCCTCATATGATTTATAGGCAAGGATTTGCTTAGTTTTCATGAGCATGATGCTGTATAGTCTATATTTCTTTAGTTGAAAATTTACCGCCAGAGGAGTTTCAAAAGTTCCCTTGTGCAATAATTTACTCACCATTTGCAATCTGCTAAGCAATTTTCCAAATGAACTCTTTCCAGACTTTGGCACTCAAAAAAATCTTATCATCCACTGCACTGCCCAAAGGGCCAAAGCTTGGCAGAAGTCACAAGAGCAAATTTATACAAATACCCTGACACTGGAAAAAAATAACCAAATACAGAAAGTGGCAAGAGTAATCTAATTTACCCAGGATTTCTGTGCAAGACTAGAAGACAAACAGGCTTGCCTTTGTAAATGCTGTGTTCCAGAGTCCAACCTATGTCTCTCACCATTCCCAGAACTGTGGCAATCCCAAATTCTGGACAGCAAGCTGTACATTTTGATATAAACTTACTTATCCCTGACACATTTTTCATGCAAAAAAGCAGCCTATAAGAGAACACATTACACTGAAGGGATCAAATAGTTCTCACCATGTCAACAGGTGAAAAATCTACAATCTCATCCATCTGTTAGAAGAAAAGGCGGATGTAAAACTTCAAAGGAGGTCCCCTCCCAGGACTGAATCAAAGCCAGGAACAGAGAGACAAAAGGGATGGGAATCATCACAGCACCTCTCACATCCACATTTTTGCAGATGCTAACCAGTGTTTCAAAACACCTGGCTTCAGTGACAAGCTATTATTATTTTGTATATTGTAGTGAATATTCCCATCAGCAAATCACCTCTGCCACCCCTTCACTGCTCCCCAATATGTTCCATCCTTATATTCCAGATCGGAGGAGCGTACAGTCTGTGGGCTTGAAGCTCAAACAATATTGAATTATGTAACTACATCATCTTGTGATCTTTTTCTGATTTTGAGAGGAGGAATGAAAGAAAGGAAAGCCTAGCCATTAAGCTGTACTCTCATTTACACCACCATGGATGCTACTGGTGGAGTGAGTGTAAAAGGGCTCCCCTTCTTCATTTCCATGCTTTGGTTCCATAGCCCTTCAGAGACACAGCAGCAGGACACCGGGATAACAGAGTGAAGAATCAGGCTACAGTCTGCATTTAAAAGCCTTCTTGCCTTCTACCACCTAGCAAGAGAAGAAAAGAGCTTCTGCTGTGCTAATTACTTATTTACTTCCTGGTGTTTGACTTCACTGGTTCAGATTATAATTGCTTGCAGTTTGTAAATAGGGTCTTCTGTGACCAACGGACTTAAAAGGGTCACACTGTGTTGTAAGTGTGCTGCAAAGGGCAGGAATTTTTATTCACTTCTCAGATGTTTTCAGCACCTTTTCCAGCAGGTTTTCCTCAAAAACAAATTAGCATAAATACTGCCTTGTCTAAAGACTTGGAAAGGTATTACTATCACAGGGTAACACTCTTTTCCATAAAACCTCTCCTTTCAGGTAAACCCTCCCAGCTCAAGTCTCAAGTAGAAGTAGATCTGTCAACAGCCCTTGAGAAACTGAGAATGGTTGTTATGCTCGTAAGGGGCTTTGCTTTATTCTAACAGAGATTTAAAGCTGGCTATGATGTCTTTGTGTACAAACCCAGGTTGCCAAGCCAGATCTCACCAAAGTGCTCATTTACGTCATGGCCCAAGCCCCACCCTGTCAAGCCAATACCTATTATGAAATACCTTTCTTTGAAGAGCAGAATGGATTCCTCTGAAACTTGGGACTACCAGCCAGAGACACTCCTCATGTTCAAGCAGGATCCTGAATCTTTTTCATGGAGTGGATAGCATTCCTGGCATTCCCAAAGAAAACTAAGCCAACACAGCAGATGTCAAAGATGAAAGCTAAGTACACAAAGGACTTTTGAGATTACAGCACTAAGTATTAGTCTCTCTGTCTCTGCTTAGCCATTTCTTGCATAGCAGGCATGTAAGCACTGTTAGGAGCTAGAAATTGAGCACAAGAGGCAGCACACAGAATAGGGGGGCTAATTTTTAAAATCTCTTTAAAATAAGAAATTGAACACAGACTTGAAACATAAAATATCAATCATGCCCTGTGATTTCCCAGTCAACTCTATTTCCCTAAGTACATCAAGTGCCAGTGTTCAACATCTCCCTGTTACCTCAGCTGCAAACTTATTGTACAAAGTTTATGACTGTTTCCAAAAGACATGTGAATAACCAAACCTGGTTTTTATTTTGCACTGTAACTGGACCCCAAGTTACATCCCTCCTGAGAACCTAAAAGTCCCAAGGAGCTAAGCTTGCTTTTCTTTCCTATTGCTATAGTCATGCCTGCATGGAAATAGGCCCTACCCTCGGAACACAAGCGTGCTTATTATTAGTCTTGGACGCCTAACCAGAGAACAGCCAGGTGCCTGGAAAATGCAGAATCTCTAGCAAAGGATTCAGAACCTGAAATGGCAGTGAAGATGCCCAGAAGACAACGCTTTTTTATCTAGTGTATTGCAAAAAAAAGTGAGGTTTACATTGGACCTGTATTAAAAGTTTGTCTCCCACTGTCACGAAAGCTTGCCTTTTAAAAAGCAGCATACTCTAAATTCAGAGGATTCAAATACAAATATATTGTCACTCCTGAGTTTCATAAATCACTTCTATGTTTCTGCCTTACATCATCATTTAACATCACCCTCCTTTTATTTAACTTACGGGAAACTTTACTGTCCTTGAGGAAGTCTGTGACCTTTCCCACCAGAGGCAAAACCTCAGATTTTACCTTTATTGCCCAGGCCCCTCCCAACCAGGAGATGAAAGGAGCACCTCTGCTCTCTCAAAAGCTCCAGCATTTTATTTTCTTCCAAGGTCTATTTGTTGGAAGTGCTCCCAGCACTGCCAGTAGCGTAGATTACGGTGAGA
Source organism: Pardalotus punctatus (assembly GCA_013400915.1). Classification (NCBI taxonomy): domain Eukaryota; kingdom Metazoa; phylum Chordata; class Aves; order Passeriformes; family Pardalotidae; genus Pardalotus; species Pardalotus punctatus. The sequence continues at coordinate 240,575 of VZTX01020054.1, read as the reverse complement.
AGCACTAATAAATCACAGTGCTTGCTTGGAGACAAGGAAGCCATAACCACAAACCTGACGTAGGGCTGTAAAAACAAAGCACCTGCCTGCACCCAGCTCCTCTATGGAAATGAAGGGGAAAGGGGCAGAGCCACAATCCAAAGCACTTCCTCCAAGCTGCTTTATTTAGGATGGGATAGTGGAGGAGGGAGGGAGTGAAGTAATTGTGTATTAAAAGTTGTTTAATTTATTACAGGAGGCTCTCCTGGGAATTTTAAATTATTAATTCCCCGAGCACCTGATTTATGAAGAGGGTCTACTTTCTCCAGACAGAATCACTTGTCTTAGGAAAGATGGACCACTGGCAGTAGCTGGGAGCGGGGAGGGAGGGATATTTAGAATTATAAACAAGGGAACCCAATCTGGGACATGTGCCCATCAGGCCACATAGCTGAGAAACCGGAGCCAGCAGCTACTGCATAACGATACCATGGCCAGGGAAAGAGATTAGGGTGGCTGTGAAAGGAATCCCACTGAAAACTGTGCTGCCTGGCACAGCACCCTCCCCACACTCCCATAAGGACCTGAGTGTTTCCAGGGAGCGGGGCTAGGGTGGAAGCAGAGCCCTGCCTTGACCTATGTGCATTTCTATTGCCTACACGGAGAACCTGTGCCCGATTTGGGGCAGGGCAAATGCCAGAGCAACTCTTTGACTTTGACTGATGCCGGGGAGCAGGCTGGCAAGGCTGCTATCATTTCCAAAATGAGCCATTCAAGCTCACAGCCTGGGAACAAGCAGCCTGAATACAAAACACCTCACTTGACTCCAGTGGAAGGTACAGGAAGGAATGCTATGCCCTCAGCCCCTCTAAAAGCGGAACTTTTTGGGAAGCATCGCTGGTAGCATATTAATGACTCCTTACAATAATAAAGGAAGATATATTCTTAGGTGTAAAGAGGGATGGAGGAAGGAGCATATGTCTCTGTGTGTATGTGCATAAAAGGAGCCAGATTTTTCATACTTGTTAAATTCCTTGACATTTAATTTTGAGCAGGAGAGTTTCCACAATGCCAAGGATCATAAAGGAACAATTTGCTGCTGTATGTTACCACTGATATTTCAGCATGAATGAAAATTGCACCATTTGGTGATGAAAAGAGCATCAACTTGTAATAAGGAGCACCATGGAAACTGAAATATCATTTACCAAGATAGGCTCTTCTTCTGAAGGAATTCGAAATGAGAAAAATGGTACCTGCAGGTGCCTTGAAGCATTAGCATTTTAAAAGACATAAAAAGGTGTGAATGAAATTAAAAGGAGATATCTTAACAATACTGCACTGCCATGAAGGAGGCTATCTGGCAGATAAATTGTTTTCTCTGCAGAAAGCAGGGAAATGAGGCTCTTGCTAAGGACAGCCCAGCAGACCACCTACAGATGTGGGACAGCCCATATGGCATAGTTAAATAACTCTGTAGGAGTCCTGACATACAAGAGAAATCCAGAAAACTCCAAATGTGAGCTGTAATATGCCTTTGTAGCACACAGTAGCTGGGAGCACTTGAATGGAGTTCAAACGGGAATAACAATTTTTCCTATTTTATTACCTTCTTACCTATTCTTACTTTATTCACCTTCTTACTTCTTACCTTATTACTTCTTTCAGTAAGGAAATAGTAAACTGAAATCCTCTCTCACTAAACCTTCATAATGCTGAAACCACAATCACAGGCATAGGAAAAAAGCTTATCCTTCTCTTTTTTTAAGAAGTGATGAAGTGATGTCATGAAGCTAAATATGCACAATTTTTGAAATGACCAGTAAGGCTGGGGTTTCCTTTTCCTGCGTTCAAGCTGAGAAATCTTAAACATAACCTTAAACATAACGTTAGCAAGCTAATCCTCAAATTCTGCTGCAAATCAGGTTCCCTGCAGTTTGGGTAGTGACATGAAAGAGCCAGAATTATTAGCCTATTTCAATTATCTTGGACAGTATAATCAATGACACTCAAGATTTTCAGGCTGACTCATCTTTGCAATTGCACACTGTTCAGTGTAACCTCTGTCAAAAATGCACTACTCTTCCTAAAGATGCTAAAATCTTAAAATGAAAGTGATAATGAGGGATAATGATAATATGATAATGATAAAATTATGATAATACAGAACTTACCACACTATCTCTTATCCTGACTCATAGCATCAATGTAAAAAACCCGTGTACTGGTGCCATCAAAAATCCCTACATCCTGGCACTCCATAGCACCATGTCCAGCACCAGCCTCCCTGGCATCTGCGTTTTTTGAAACTAAACTTAGAGAATGACAGAATCATAGAAAGGTTTGGGTTGGAAGAGACCATTGAAGGTCACCTAGTCCTACATCCCTGGAATTTGGGTGACTCCTTCCACTAGATCAGGTTGCTCAGAGCCGCATCCAACCTGGCCCTTTAATGTTGCCAGGGATGGGGCATCTACCATTGCCCTGGGAAACCCACTCCACTGCTCTACAATCCTCTCTGTAAAACACTTCTTCCATGTATCTAATCTAAATCTACCCTCCTTTAGTTTAAAATTATTACCCCTTTTTCTATAGATTATAACAGATCCTGCTAAAAATTCTGTCTCCATTTTTCTTGCAGGCCCCCATTTAAAAACACCAGATCTGGGGAACAGGACAAATTTATGTGGTATTTTAGAAATAGTGCTTGCAAGGCTTTTTTTCAGCAACCAAAATAAGCACAAAGCAAATGGCAGGATTTGGGCCACTGTGGGCAAAATTATGTTCTTAGGAGCAGAGAAAATATGTAATTCATTGCGCTCCAGGGTCGTTCTAGTACAGCATTGTGACTCTGTCAACACTCAACACCAAGCTGAGGTGGCCTACAGCTTGGATCTGTTCATGTCTGGGATAGCCTGCAACAAAGAAAAAGGCTCTCCTCATGGCCTTCACAATCACCAAGCAAGAATCCTAAAGCGTTTCTGATTATTTTTCACATCCACTGATATATTTCTTCCTTTGACTCACAAGCAGCTTATTCTCTAATAGGAGTTTTGCCCAAGGAAAAGGAATTTCATGGTCTTCTTTGTTCCTTGTGGATAAATCTTTTTTTTATCTGGTTTTGCTTAGCAACTGTTTTTCCTGTAATAAACAGATATGAAAAACTAGAAGTGCCTGTCATTCCTTTACACTATAGGACGAACATAAATCTTTTCTAAAATAATCCCACATGGAAGCCAAACCTTTTGTCACACCAGAGTGCTCCTATCCATTATCCATTCTTATGATCTATGGAGGAGTTCTCTAAATTGCTGTTAGATCTTTTCAAGTGACGATATCAAAGCTACCCTTGTAAGGGATTTTCTATTCCATCACACTTCAAAAAATTAAATACTGTTGTTATTATGTGTACAATATATATACACTTTTTCACAATGAACAAAACATAATGACTAGGTGAAGATGCAAGTAACAGCACTTGTTCAACAGCATTACAAGTGAATGAGGATTGACATCATAAACCATAACACTGCAACTTGTGAAATGCAGATTATTCACCTCACAGCTCCTTTGGAGCCTTTATAATCTCATATAAATCCTCTTAGTTTACAGTTTTATAGATATAGGCTGTATTGTAATATAAATAATTAAAAACCCTAATGGGTTGTTAGTTAACAATAGTTTTTCCATAAATAAAGCATCGCTGTCACTATGTGTTTAAAATTCCAACATACAGCCAAATATCAACACGTGAGCTACACCCCAAGTGACCAGAACCTGCTCCCAGGACATCTGCACACCCATAAGCACTCACATAAAGCAGCCACCATGCAGTGAAGGGGTGTGCAGGGGAATAAGAATCTTAGGACTCACTAGCTAAGGTCAATCCTCCTCTGACGGAAATTCCGCTGTAACACAATAAAGGATGTACTCATCTACAGGAAAGATGTACAAAGCCAAATTGTCTTGTTTTGATATGACTATTACACATCTTAAACACAAGCCAGCAATCTCACTACCTATTAAAGCTGAACAATTAAAAAGACAACCTTATTGAATGTCTCATCCAAAAAGGCTATGTCAGGGTGAGTAAGTTATTCTGCTGGCTGAACCAAGTGGAACATATTCCTTTTCTTGTATGCAGTAATACCACTGGCTGTTCTAAAGAATAACTACTCATGGTGGCACGGCACATGTTAATAACTCTGTGCAGTTATAAAACTCCAATCTGATGTGTATGAGTGCCATAAAGAACATATGGCCCTTGCAATTTTTGCTGTCCATAGCTTTGTTTGTATTTTATTCTCCGATTCCATATCTTATACCAGTAAAAAATGCTGTCCTACTTCCTCTGAGAGTCACCTCACCACCTCTGTCAGATGGTGCCAGCAACAGCCTAATGTGCTCCAAAGGGTCATCCCCTTCTGGATCCAGGAGAGGATGCACCCCATCCAGATCACAACACTGCACTATGAATTAAAGTAGCTGTCTCTGCACAATAAAACTACCCATAAGTAGTGGGTGTGGCTTGCTTTTACAATTACAATTACTTTTACTTTTACAAATACCAGGATAAATGGCTGCGAGTCCTCTTTCTCTATACCCAGGTTGTAAACAAACACTGACAGTACCCACGAGCAAAGGCTCATCTACAATTTCATAAGGAATTTCATGGTTTTGACTGGGGTTTACAGTGAAATTTCAGTGCTATTTGAAACACACGTTTTAATCTCAGACCAAAACATTAAGGCAAGTGCTCTGAGTCACCTTCACAAGAGCAAGTGCCATTGCATTTCTGTAAATACAGAAATAAAAGCTCAAGCATCAGAAAAAAACAGGTTCCAGTTTTAAATTGGGAAGGAGAAAACCTGGGAGAGGTTTGCCTACAATGCAGAGCAGCACCTGCACTAGAAGTTCTATAGAACACACTTGCTTTCACAAAGACTGCAACACCCCTAGGGTCCAAGACAAGAGATGTGAGGTGGAGCTGCAGTGACTGTTCTGAACCACCTCAGCTGGACTTGTCACCTTGGTGAATTTACTCATTTTTCTATGTACCCCAACACACTGCTTGTCCACCTCTTTACCAGTAATTTCAGTAAGGCCTCCTGCTTATAAGCTGCCCAAAGAGAATGAAAATGTCTAATGGAACCTTCACTGTGGACAAAGGAAGAGCCACTCAGCCCTGAGAAACCCATCATCTCTCCAGTAAAATACACTCTGTTTTACAGCTCTGGACCTTCAACAGAACATCAGTCTTTCAAGGGATTTTTATTCCTGCAATAAATATTTTGCTCAGGTTGCCCATAAAGAGGATACTGTCACACTTCTGTACAGGTACTTCTATGTCCCTCAGTGCAACAGAAATAGATGTTAGAACAGTTTTGCATGTGTTTCAGCTGGTGAAAATGAAGGAAAATCCAGGGCAATGGAAACTTCGAAGGTTACAATGTTTTGTGTTATATTACATTACCCTGCTGGTAAAGCAGATTGCAATTTTTCCAGCTACCCGAAGAGACTGTGGATAAACATTTGTTTTACTTCCTTAGGAGAGCTGATTCATAGTAACCATGATTCACATAAACAAACAGAAACTATTTAAAAAAAAAAAAAAACAATAAAGTAAAACCAGCAACAGGAAAGAAAACAAACCTTACACTCAGCAGGTTATCACATTGACAAACAAACTGAGCTGCGAGGGCTGGAAAGGAGCAATCTGCTGTGCAGTGGCACAACACCGTACACCACAACCTCAACAGCCACTGCAGGGACAGACAGGGCCAGAACGTGGGCTTGTCACATCCTCAGACCCCAGAGACACCAAAACTCCATGAACTCTGAGACAGAGTGGCTGCAGGACCCTCTGCAGCAGCCAGCCACAGTCCTGGCTCCTGGGGACACACCTTCACTGCTCTGGAGGAGGAAGGAGGGCAGGAAGTTCCAGCTGAGGTCCCTGGACTTTGCTTCCTCAAAAGAGGTGCCACAGGCTTGGCAGAGGGAAGCCTGTTTGAGGGCTTGTATGCTAAGTGTCCACGTCCATGTAGATGTTTGTCCCTTCTGTGTACACTGCAAGCAAAACCTCACCCACACCTGGCCGTGGCACCTTCCATTGTCACCAATGAACTGACAAACACAGTCACTTGTAAAAATCAAAAGATTTAAATCATACAATAGTTTAGGTTGGAAGGGACCTTAAAGACCACCTAGTTCCAACCCTCTGCCATGGGCAGGAACACCTTGCCCTTGACCAGTTTGCTCAATCCTCATCCCCTCAGAAGAGACCCCCTTCCTCCACTGGCGCTGGATAAAAAAATAAGGCCGTGCACCACAGCAGCCCAGGCATCTGCATGTCCACTCATCCGGTGAGTTTGCAGGAACCTCTTACACCCACTCCTGCAGTAGGATCCTGCCCCAGTGATGCACTTTTAGAACTATCAAATAGTTCTAAAAAATAATCTTCAGAAAGTTTCAACTGTCTCCAGAATTGTGAAGGAATTCATTCAGTCATTTTCATTCCAAGTTGGTCCTTTTATCTTAAGCCCCAGAGTCTACATAAACAGAAACAAACATATCAAAGCAATGGCTCCTGAAGTATTGCCTTAATGTAGATGCTGCCTTGGCAGGGGGGACAATCCCGCAGGCAGCACGCGCTCCCACCATGCCTTACCATACCATCCTCCCTCCCAGCAGCACACACACAACAGAACCACTAATAACCCCGTGTCCTGCTATATAGCAGGATGGTTATTACACTCTCTGCCCTTGCAATTTATCTTTTTACTTCCATCCTCCACCTATATTTGCTGAATAGATTTGATTTTTCAGGCAGCTGACTACCTCCCTGATTTCTGACTAATGTATTGGTGGTATCCTTATTACATTTTTGAGACATAAAAGGAGTTAGAATCAGATTTTAAATCAGACAGGGAAAAAAGCAGAAATAGAACTACTAATTTCAACACACACATCCACAGCTAAAACCCAGCACAGCAATACTGTATCTAACCCTGCATCTATTAGCACTCCTTCTTGTTCTTCCGTTTTCCCACTCACTCTTCTCCAACACCCATGCCAGATGGGTGCTATAAGTTAACCCTGACTGTATGAAATAATAATTTGGTCAACAAAAATCAAACAAATACATAGAAAAAGACAACCACTGTGTTTCTTTAGTGTCCCCTCAAAGTTTAAGTATGAATACTGCATTGCCTACTCCTGAATATTACCATGGCCTTCAGCTCAACTTTTATGTGAGTAGGAGCATTTTACACAAGAAATAGAGATGTTAGAACAGGCAGTTATACAAGTGACCTTGCCTTGCTTCATTCAATAGTGAATTATTAGTCTTCACAACTGCAGTTTTAGAAGACATCCTTATTGTTTTAGTTAATGATCAAGGTACATCTTTAAAATTTTTACAGACACTATAGATTACATCAGTCTCTTTTTTAATTTACACATATTGACTGGCTTATCAGTTTAAACCCTGCCACAGATAGCTCTTCACTGCAGTCAATTTCTAAACAGAACAACAGAACATCACTTTTTTCTTTTTTTTTTTTTTTTGTACATTAAAATAGAAAGATAATAAAGTGGAAGTAGGAGATAGAAAGTCCTGAAGACAGCTGAACTAATTCAAATGCTAAATTGGTGTTTAGAAAGCAGTTGCCAGTGACAAAGATACAGCACCCAAAGGTCATCTCTCTCTCTCTTATGGTGTAGAATTTCACTACAGGACTTGGCAGTGATATAAGCACCAAAAAAAATGCATAGGGAAAAAAAGCAAGCAACTGCACATGGGAAAAAGAAATAAAAATATCTGATAATATGTCTTGAATGTGCATCATGTACGCATTCCTGAATGTCGTAGATTGTAAAAGCATCCATTAGATCATTCCCTAACTAAATGCATAAAGAAAACATGCAGCCTCTGGGAAGCAGCAGGCACACACAGCAGCTGCCTCTGCCTGTCTACAGAGGTAAGGAAGAGGAATAGAGCCCAGTGAAATCTGCAGCTCTTGGTTATCGCTGCTGCTGAAGCCTTTGCTCCCTGTGATCACCCCGATGACAGGTGAATTCCTGCAGTGATTCGTCTTCCCAGCCCCTCTGCTGAATCCAGAGCACTGCTAAGACACAAAGTTCATCTGTCAAAGGCAAGGCAGGGGATTTGCAGAGTTCCCCTGCATACATCTGGATCCCTCCAGATTCAGACTGCGCTTTCCAGCTGTGTGCTCTGTTCCCTCTCTCTTATGACACAGCACTGCTGCCAAGTAGGACCCGAGGCAGCTGGGGAGCAGGGGACAGCCAGGTGTGGCAGGAGGAATTTGTGTTCAACAGCCAAGAATAAAGAAAAATACTTCATCTGCATCCTCGGTTAATTATATTATATATGGTAGCTACTATGTTGGAACTCTCAAAATTACAGAGCCAAAGAAAAGTCTTCACTGCAAGAGTACAGGATAATCCACAGTATCAAATCCAAAAATCCAGTTCAATGTAACTGAATTTTTAAAAAAAGAAAGAAACCAATTACTTGGATTTTAGTTTGGGTTACCATTCCAATGCCATTCTGACCCTTTTCCCACTTTAACTCAAGCTGCTAACACAGTTAAAATCACAGATTCCCTTCTTCCTCTGGTTGGAAATATTTTGTGGATTCAGTGACCCTCACCAAGTGCTATCACAAGACAGACCCCAATTATGGCTCACAAGCAAGTTGCAACCCTTGAATCATCTTCATGTATGACATTGACTCACTTAATCACATTTTTTGTCAGCAGAACCAGCAGATTGTCAAGGTTAAGGCATTTATGACACATCTCCTGGGGGGTGGGATGGAGAGATAAGAGAGGAAAAGTTGGAGCTAGAAGCTCAAGGCCAGGTTGGATGGGGCCTTGAGAAATCTGGTCTAAGATCTCCCAGACTAGGAGTGAAAAAAGAATATAAATAAAGCCAAAGCAACTCAGAACATTCGGGTCCCACTCATAAGAGAATTTCCAACTTCCAGCAAGAGCAGCATCCTTCAACTAAAAAGAATAAAAGAAATTTATGAAGGGAAAAAAGTTAGTTCCCACACTGAGATTTCAGAAATCTGAATCCATTAAAAAACATGCATCCAAGACTGAAATACTTAGTTTCAGAAATGAATTATTAGTAATGTCTTAAAAAAAAAAATAAATAAATGAATGAGCTAAAGATGTGAGGCATGCAAACAGTAAGGAGCTAATAAGGTTAGTGAGAGAGCAAAAGAAAAGGAAAGTTCATATTATTAAGAACAGTCTCATGCTGGTGACTCAACTCCCCTGAGAGCTAGTAATCGTCTATTTGTCTCTCTCAAACACACGCAAATACTACTGCGTTACATTCTTAATTAAATGCTTTTCATACATTTTACAAATAGCAAAACCCATGCTTGGTTTCGTCTAAGTACATTTGAGGTCGTAAATTAATTTGTTTTCTTTATTTGGCAGATTCAGCTCCCCATTAAAAGATTTTATAGATGTGAAAACATTGTTTTATCCCTCAGACAGGGCACAAATAAACCGTAGAGTGTTGTTGGATTCACCAAGTTTGCACACCTCATCTGAGATGCTTCCCAGATAACAGAAAGAATTTAAGCAGACAGTTATGCTGTTAGAAACAGTAAAATTTAGAAAGTATAAAACTTCTCTTAAAGACAGATAAAAATAGCTGGGAGGAGGCTAATTAGAACATCCTCACTCTGTGATAAAGAATAAGTACTCAAGTACAAAAAAATACCAAGACACAATAATACATAGAGGAAAAAATGTAAATGCTCACTTAACTGACCTGGCATTCCCTTTAAGGTAATCTGATGAATTCACATAAGTAAATGGGTTTTACAAAATACCAGAAAGATTAGCATTCATCTCTTTTGATTATCTTCAGGTAAAATATCACCATGTAATTCTATAACTTCTGCACTGAATATTTAGCACTGTAGCCTGACATGAAGAAAATTAATTGGAGTCAAATATATCTTTTAGGAATAAGTAGAATATAATGACACAAGAAAGATTACAAACTCCAGGCAGATAAATCTTTCTAGTGTCTAAGATTACTGATATTAACATAAATATTCCTTTTCACAGTAAATTTTGTCATTCAATTATAAAATTTAAAAAAATTCTAAGAAGCAGAGAGGCAGAAATAGCAAAGGCTTGCATCCTCTCAATTAACACTGAAAATATTTTTTACTCCTTTGATTACTGGGAATCTGATCCATAACCAGTGGCTAGATTGACAATGAGCAACAGTGCAATTCAAGTTTCTGACTGACTTTGGTAGGGGGCTACATTTTAATGTGAAGTGCCAAAATTCAGGCGGCTACAAACAACAAGGGAGCTGGAAGAGTTGTAGCATCTTAGCCCCCATTCCCCTCCCATCCATCTGCATCTCTATAATGCTCAGTCAGACTGAAAAAACCACCCCTAATACTTTATTCCTCTCGCTCAGTCCTCATAGATGCAAAGTTGACTCCATAATTAGAACAAATGGGTGGCACACATTAGCTTAGCGAGACATGGCATTCACATTATTTAAAAACAATATAAAAATAGATTAGATCAACCATTTTGATATCCTGATTTTACAAAATGTCTGATGACATCAAGCTGTGGTGATTTGCTATACATCTACTATTTCTCAGTTCCTTGAAAAAGAAGGAATTAATATAGTGAGAAGAACACTGGAAAAATCTAATAGACAAACTGACTAATCTCAGACCCCAAGGTCATAGCAAAGCAATTCATTTCTTGGTTTTTCAACAATAGAAGACATGATTTATCAATCTGAGACCAGACTCATAAACACTATATATCTCAATAATATGTTCTTCGTACTGTGTAACTTTTTAAACAATGATAGATTGCCTGGGCTAGACCAAAGTTATTTTGCAAACAGAAATGGAATATTTGCAAATGAAATGGTTCAATAAGGGGGGGGAAAGAAACGGAAAGAAAAAAAAAAGAGAGAAAAAGAAAGGATTATGTCAAATAGCAGCTGTACTTTACTGCAACTGCAAAGCAATCTATGCTGTAAAATGTTTTCAGAATCCACATCCTTTGAAACTCTATTATTTTTGTCCACTAAATGAAAAATATTTCTTAAGTTCAACAACACCAACAAAAACCCCCACTGCCAAAGAAATAAAATGATTGAGTAAAACAAGGGCTGTAAATTAACACCTCTCTCTAGTTGCCCACTTGATCACTTACTGCCTTGAAGTCAGTAAGGAATCTGAATCTAAGTTTCCCTCCCCCTTAAAATGAAATTATATTTTCTCTCTCTTCCAACATAAACCTAATCTTCACAACTTGAAGCATTCCAGCCCATCATCTACTCATACGGAGAATGAAGCACAATTTTGTTAAAGTGGGATTCTCTTTGGCCAGCATCTGACACAATCTGGCCCTGACTTTGACAAGGCTCTGCACATGTTGCTGTGATGTGAAAACACTCCTCTGTTATTTTCTCATCTGGAGGCTGCCAGAATTCTTTATGAACCATAGCACGGATCCTGGGCAGGCTCTGCTCAGCCTGGGAAGGGATGAGGGAAGAGGGAAGTGCCCTTCGGGCATGAGCTGCTTTTAAGGTCTTGATTGAAAAAACTCGGCCTGTTTCTTGAGAGTTCATAGTGGGTGCTCAAGAATACAGATGAGATCAAAGACTGTGTACAAGAAATGAGTCTGAAAGTTCAACATGCATGATTTCTGGTCCTCTAAATTTGCTGCTCCAGACAACATGGTTCCTGTCCATTTTCAGGTGACAAATTCTCTCTCAGAGACCTGGTTGTTTCTTCATTCACCCATTATTTAGACAATGCAATACAATAAGACCTCAATTTGAGGCTGATACTTATAATGCAAGAAAATCAAAAAGATCAAAGCTGAACATGACAAGTTTGTTTTGGCAAACCTCTGCTTCAAGGATTATTTAGATATTTTATTTCAAACAATTGCTATTGACCCAGCACATATATGCAAAGCATAATTTTCAAAAAAAGGAAAAGAAATCTGTTGTTGCACTTCAATGTTGTTCCACATATTCATGATAATAAAATTATTTCAGGCTCTTTTAACAAATTGTACATTAAAGCAGTGAACACTGCAACCACAGCTCCTTCTAAAATAAACATTAACCTCATGCTTCTTCAGGTCCTACTAATAGTAGCATGAAGGAAGCACTTGAAGAAAGAGGAATAAAGAAATGAGTTCAGGCTTAAAAATGAGACATTGAAAGGGGGTTTAGTGAAAGATGGAAACAGCAATTTTTACATCTTATGGTAATTAGTGTTATAATAATGTCCTTGCACAAAAGAAGGAACAGTGGCATTTCCAAAGTGAGAATTCAACACTACTTCCAAAACTCTGTTCAGAAGTAATGACATTCACTTTGAGATTTTTTTTTTAAGCCTATTCTCCCTTCTAGAATGTAAAGGGTGCTCTCTCCCTGCTTGGCTCATTCCCACTGTCTCTGGTTCAGCTCTCTCTATTTCATATTGCCTTGGCACCCCAGTGCCTCAGATCCAGAGTATTTATCCTACTTATAGACCTAAGTCTGCAATTTATTGCACCTGGGCAGGCTGCTGCACCTCCACAAATTCCCACAGCCTCTGAAGCCCTTCCTGCCTCTACAAACAGCTGCTTGGAGCACAAAAGGGGCTGGGCAAGGAGCACAAGCATCCCCCTTTCCCTGCCCCTCTCCTGCATTCCCAACGGCACATGCCATACTCCAGAAAGTTTTCTTGGTGCCAGACACGACAGAAAGAAATGCAATCCCTATCTGGAAAACTTAACGTCTAACAACAGATGTTTCCGCCTTCCTGCGCATTTCAGGACATATTCTAGGGCCCAGCTCCATTGAATGGTTTGGGTTGGAAGGGTCCTTAAAGATCATCTTGTTCCAATCCTGTTGCCATGGGTCAGGACACCTTCCACTAGAGCAGGTTGCTCAAAGCCCCATCCCAGTCTCTGCTAGAGCATTCCCGCACTCCCTCTGCTGTAAAGCTGGCACATCCCTCGGGTACATTAACTGTGGGTTTGTGGCAGGCTGTTTCACGTGGGGATGGAGCTGATCATTCACCTCAGTTACTTCCAAAGCTGTCACATACCTGGAAATGCACAACTGTGACTGATTCTCAGGCAAATATTTACTTTGGCAGGTGTGGGGCAGAAGACCTCACCATGCTCACCTCTTTTGCTGTAAGTAATTTGCATCCCTAACCACTGACAAACATTACAAATTGCACACCTGAAGCTGTTACAGGCTCTAAGTGGCTTAAGCTGTACTTTCCTCTTCCTTTTTAAAATCAGCTGCATCACATCTACACAGAAGAAAAATACAGTAGAATCACGGAATGACTGGGGTTGGGACAGACCCTACAGTTGTAGCTCCAAGCCACCTGCCCATGGGCAGGGACCCCTTCCACTATACCAGGGTACTCAGTGCAACATAAGGTACACAGCAAGAATTAAAGGAAAGACAGTAAGTTTAAAAAAAAAAAATAAAGGAAAAAAAAAAAAACAGTTGAGTCCAAATAAATGCCTATAACAGCAGGACAATTAGTGGCTCATCTCTCATTTGCACATTTGCACAGAATTTGGTGGGAGCTGAGACAGTCGCCGCTGTGATTAATCCACACTATGCCATTGCCCTGAAGTTTTGGGAACAATGGTGGAGCAGGCCTTGGCTCAGAAGGACATCTTCCCAACAGAGCCATTCACAGGTGGCAACCAGATAAAAAAATATGCTCCAAATGTTTCATTTAATTGCTTGTTTCAGCTCAAGGGAGTCCAGAACCCCCATCTACAGGTGGTGCAGAGGTCTCTGTCAGCACAGACAGCAGAAATCCATTTGCCCCACCATCACCTGCCACTCACTTAGTAATTTTTAAAATCCACTCTCTCCTATTCTATATTATATCTTTGCATGGAGATTGTAAACACTGGGCATCTTCTCATCCTCTCAAAGTGCAGCCTCAAGAGGAAGAGTGATGAAGGCAAGCTTTAACAGCCTTGTGGTAACATTGCACAACTAATATTGAGATGGGTTTTTTTCCAGAGCCATCCTGGAATACACTAAACCAGCCAGATTATGGGGTTTGCCCTCCAGTACTACATCCTCACTAGCAGCACAAATAACTTCAGCAGTTCTCCAAGGACAACCTAGAGAACAGAGAAGCTCTCCCTAGATGGGAAAAGACAGTCTTCTTCCCTCACATCCCAGCTGCAACGGAAAAAATAAAAATCAGAATTCAACCAGCACCACTTCTCTTAGCTGACATACATCATGCTTCAAGGGGTGCTTAGTTTAAAAAAAACAAAAAAAAAAAAACCAAAAAAAAGAGGAACTATGCTTTTCTGTCCTGTGCAACAGAGAGCAAAATGTTCAAGTATAGGCACCCCTCTGACTCAAATCACAATGAAAACCCCTCAACATATATCAAAATAGATGTAATGAAAATTACCAAGAATTCCAGTTAAAAGAACTGCAGAAACACAGAAGTGTATGAAAAGTCCCAATAGATGCAGACATCTGCATGTTTAAAAACATCACACAGTATTGATGGTAACCACATAATAATTTACAAATTATATTGCTTCTAGCAAATGAATTTGATCACATCACCAAGACTTTGGCTCCTAAGCTATCTCCCCCAGAATTTCCTGAAGCAGTAGATGTCCTGGACCAGAATTCCTTTAGTTCTTCATTTAGTTTCACATGTAAAGTCAGTCAGTCGTACAACAATTTTTCAAAAGTGAAAAAATATGTAGGTTGTCTTTTGGTTTTAATGTCTGCCTCTCATGATTTCACCAAGAGCACAAACCCTTTGTATTTAAACCCTAGATCATCCAGCTTGAGAGTTCATGTGTGTCCCAGGCCTGGAAACCTTCAGCCAGCTGCTGTCCACTGACACAAATGACATAGAAGGACAGAAGACTTCAGGTTTGAAAAGACCTTTAAGACCATTGAGTCCAACCATTAAACCAGCACTGTCAAGTCCACCACTAAACCATGTCCCTAAGTGCCACATCTAAACATTTTAAATAAATCCAGAGTCATGTTTTACTAAAGCACAGCTCCTAAAATGGTGTTTTATCAGAACTGAAGACTACCAGTGAAAAACCCATTTGTACATAGGTATATGTGATAAGGATCACTCATGAATATTAATGCTGTATTTTCTACCTGCATTTGTCTGGTTTCAACTTTCAGTCACACAATCCTCGGTCTACATATCCTGATCACATCAAAGAGCCTGCTAACACACAACACACCTCAAAGTCACTGAAACAATGGAAATTTTCCCATCTTTTTGCCAGTCTCATGTTTTATCATCTATTTCCTTAGAATAACTTCCAGGCCTCTGAAACAGCACCAGGTTTGGTTCAGACTTTGCAGAAACCAACAAAAAACCTTCTGCATGCTCCCAATCAATGTCTCAGTGTTTTCTTTCTCTATGTGTCTCAGATTCATATTAACTGATTGTACAGTGCTGAGGGTCCTTTTAAAGCAATAAGCAATTTGGTACAAAGCCAGCTGTCTAAGAAAATTATATTTAGCCATTAATTTTTTATCAAGTAAACAGTTTATTTTCCTCAAAGAAAACAAATTGATCTGAAAAGGCATATTTTCTCTAACTTTTAGAAAACGTTAGTAATTTTTTATTACTGGCCCCACGTACCAAAACAAATCTATCAAAACAGACAAATTTTGGGACAAATCAAACTTTCCCTAACAGTACAACTTTTCTTTCCATGTTTTACAGGCAGGTGTTGTAAGAGAACTCATCTCTGGTTTGAAACAGGCTCCAACCCATATCCCCTGTTCCATTTAATTGGATCGGATGCTGTGCGATATGTGTTCAAGATCCTGAATCTCTGAGATATCTAAAACAAGTAAAACTAAGTATTTGATTAATATATAAACCCAGCAAAACTGACAAATATTGCAGCAGGTAAGTTTCTTGGGCAAGATTTCCCTGACAGGATACCAGTAGCTTCCACTGAAAGGAGCCACTGGTAGCTGGCCACTCATATCCTGAGGGGGGAGAACCGCAGCCCTGGAGATCTACTTTGTTTTCTGCTTTCTGTGCACATAAAAGCAGAATACATAACAAGGTCACAACAGACCAAAAATAGCAAATCTTCAAGCAGTTGCAATTCAAATAGATACCAGATCTGCTGGAAGGCAAGCAGCTTGACCAGCATACAGAACTTTTGAAGATCATTACTATTATAGCATTTTAAATTTCACAACCATTTTTCAAAAGTCAAGCAAAACATTAAGTACATACTTTTCAGGGTTTTCCACTTCTTCAGTAACAAAATTGAGGTAAAACCTAGAAAATAGTTATAAAATTTATTATAAGGTTTATTCTTATATTTTTATTTTGTATTTCTTTCACTAAGAATCAAGAAGATTCTTTTAGTTAAGCATGCTCTAATTACAGTAGACTTTGCAGACCCATGTTTGGATTAAGGAGAGAGTGAGATTTAACCTTCCCTCATCCCCACACTCAGGAAGGGAATTCTCAGAAAAGGCAAGGAAAAAAGCAGGAAAAGAAAAAGACAATAACTATGTAAAGTTGGTGTGTAATTACTTTTTTTTTTCTCCCTGACATACTAGGCAGGTTATGGTTTACCCTAATTCCATACACACACGCACACATGCATTCTTCAAGTTTCATATTCCATTTGTGGTTGCTGGCAAAAAGTCTCATCAGAGTACCCAGCAAGGGCTTCCTAATAAATGAAGCCTTAGAAAATCCCCTCCCTAAACCAAGACCTTTCACCCTAGTTTGTACAGAATCTCAAAGCCAGGCTGCCAGCCCTGCATGCTCGTGCACAACCTCCAGTACAGGTTGCACTCTACTCTGATGATATTCCAGCAGCATTCAGCAGACAGCTCTGCATGGGAATTCACAGGAACTGCTCACCAGGCACAGCCCTGCATACCAAGCAACCGTAAGCCTCAAGGTCACTGAACCCTCTGTTCTGCATTTTTTAGCACTAGGTCTGTGCCTGGCTGGGTCGCAGTTGTGCCTGGCTCAGAGACAGGCCCAGAGTCAGATCCTGGCTAATTAAACAGAGCAGTCACTATTAAACCGTGGCTGTGCTGGCCTTCTGCTCTTGTGCAGAAGGACAAATGGCACCTGAGCCAGCAGTGCTGCAGTGAATAAACAAATGGCTACTCATCTGTCAGAAAGCCTGGGAGTTTTGCACCATCACAAGTCTCGGAGCAGAACCGGGTTAGCAGAACAAGTTAACGCTGGCTCATGGTTTTTAAAAATCGGGATTTTGTGACAGAGCCAAAAATTCCTTTTCACCTTATGCAAAAACCACAGTACTTGTTTTTAAACCTCCTAGTGCACAGAGCACAGAAGAAGATTTCGTTTAGATATATGGAGGGAACTCTTTATAGTGAGGGTGGTGAGGCACTGAACTGGTTGTCCAAGGAAGCTGTGGATGCCCTATCCCTGGAAGTATCCAAGGCTGGGTTGCAACCAGGTCTAGTGGGAAGTATCCTTTGAGAAACCTGGTCTAGTGGGAAGTATCCCTGCCCATGGCAGGGGGGTTGGAACAAAGTTATCTTTATGGCCCCTTTCAACTCAAACCATTCTAAGATAGCCCTGCATCAGTCCTTTTATTGGTGCAAAGACGGGTTTCCTTGCATTCTTTTCTCCACTTGTCCTTTTTCACTCAGCATTTTACATACCCAGTAGTCTACACTTGCTCTTGGCAGGATGAACCCTCACACAGTAGAGATACTGCCTTTCTTTTCTTCTTCAAAGCTGTATCATTAAAAGTTAACAGTCTTATGAGCTATGCATAGAATTCTGCCTGCATCCCAGGACACATCACCAACACTTGCAACACTCCTTCATATTCAGCGAATTGTATTGATTTAGCCCCATGAAACTGATAGTGCAAGGATATTGACACTCCACTTAATGGTCTGCTCCTCCGTGCTCTGAGGAAATCAATTTGAGCTGGTGACAAAGACAAACAGACAGCTGGGAAGAACCACAAGCCAAATTAGGTGTTTTTCCTGCTAATTTCTTTTATAAGTGGCAAATAAGGACCTTGAAATAAAAGCCAGAATGTGTAAAGGGGGGAAAAAAAAGATATTATTTTTATTGTAAGGGTTTGAATGGTAAAGAAGGAACTGAATAACAGTATTTTTTATGTAGCATTTTGCAGGAAAGAAACTCTGAATAATATTAAAGGGCTTTTAAAATTGCTTTCATATAAAAACTTAGAGATAGGTTAATATTTAAAAAGTGAGAAATCATCACATGTATGGATATGAGAGATGGAGGCAGTTATAGAAGAGAGAGGGAAGAAAGTAGAGATTGTCCGCATAATCGGTTCCATTTCTTTAAGGCTTTAAAATGCCAGGCTCCTTCTTACATATCTATCCCAGATAAAGGCTTTGGACTCTCTTGGGTTTCCTCCCCCCCTGCCATTTAATACATAAAGTTCTGTTCATACTTCAGTGTGCAGATTTATAATGCTCCTGCAACCAGGGAGTTACAGACAGGCAGAGAACACCAATGCTCGGCCCATTGTCCCTCCAAATTAAATAAATAAATCCCTTATCTTGCAGCCCTTGCCTTTTGTGTGTGGTAAAGAATTTGGCTGCCTGTAAGGCTACAGAAAGCAAAGGGAAGACCTGCAGACAAAGCTATCTCAGAATAAGCCCACTCTGTGTATTGTAGTCTGCTTTCTTCCCCCCACGCTGCTTCTGCGAAAGCCCTTTGGCACTGCACAACGTGGAGCCCTCGCGAGCATGAATAAATTGTAAAGGCAGATTTGAGAAGCGGCAGCACCTTTCAAACCAGCTACTGTGTACTTTGGTGGGGAAAGAGAGAAAGAACTTAAAAGTTCTGGGCAGGGTACCTGAAGGTAGATTCTCATACCTTTGCTCAGTCAGTCACACTTGACTTCTGTGGAAGCCAGCTGCATTTCTTGTTAAGTGCGGTCCAAATCTCTCAGAGCAAGAAGAATAAGAATCTAGAGATTTTTATTCTTTTTTTTTTTGTGGTCCATACTGATCTCATCATACTTTGCTTCCTACTTGTTAAATACTGCTTTTACAAAGCAAGGCTAAGGGACACACAGCTTTGTAACGGAATCATAGATTTTTTTAATATAATACTGACTTCTTCAAAAAATTTAAAGCTTCATTACTCCTTTTATCCTTTTATTAAAATATTTAATGAAAAATGAAGAAGATACCTTTCTTGTGATCTCATTTTTTTGGTGCTCAGTGCATGTTTATCTGTTGTACACTGATAAAGAAAAATCTTTCCTGTGTAGAGCTGCTTGCACAATAACCACTGAGCATATGAAACAGCAGTGAGAACTACCCTAGCTGTAAAATGTAGCTTGGCAAAAGATGTAGAATGTGCTACTTGCTGCTTCATATAAAGAAATGTCTTTGTTAAAGCATATTAGTGTTTGTTTTCAGGACAAATATGTATAAATTTCATCCACTTACCAGCCTGAATAGGCATACATTCCTGAATAGAAAGCAAGTGGTAATCCCATAACACTGGCATCATTCCCTGCAAAGGCGTTTTTAAAGTGCTGTGTTTCTCCTGCAACATCAACAAAAAGAATGTTGAAAAATAAGCTCTTTGGTCATAACTACTTTAAAACAAATAAATATAACACATCATGGAACATTTAATCATCCAAGAGTTCACTGCCATCAGGTTCTGCCCTTGACCTTCAATTCTGACACAACCCTTGCAGCCCTAATCTGCCAGTAATTGTAAAAGGCTTTGGGGCATCTGTATTCATGCAATAGGAGAATTTATTAGTTTGTTTCAAAGCATTCTGAGCTTGCTGACACTCACTGCCCTGTCATCTCCAGCAGTGAATTACATCAACACGGAAGAGCAGAATGAGCTTGGTAATTTTTGATGTAGAAAATTTCACTTGTTCAACATTTTAATCAGAAGGAACTTCGCTGGCATTTCATTCAGAAGCAACATTTATAAGATAAATAAACCCAAAATCTTAAACATTTGTACCACTGAAAAAATTAGTTCAGTAACTCCCTACTATGATAGTCAATACTGTAGTAATATTACACTAAGTAAGAATTACCTATATATCTATATATGCAAATAAGCAAGACTTTTGTTATGCTCTTATTCATTGACAAAGTGCTTTATGGTTTGTAAGATGTCCCCACAATATCCCAAATTTCCTGAGAAGCAATGATCCTCCACAGATGCAGAGCAGGAAGAAACAGAATTCATTCAGAGTCAAATTAGCAATGAGTCAAATCCTGTACCCTTTACTCTGTTTTTGCTGAGCCCTCACTCAAAATTCCTGTTGAAGCAGAGGCTTTTTGGTCAAGGGAGAAACTGTGGCCAGAGGAAAGTCCCAGTGGGGAATCAGGGACACTAGCTGAGCTACTTCAGGGCAACAACCCCTCAACCAAACCCGGATCTGACCTGGTCCAAAGGTCCAGAAAAAGTGGGATGGATAGGAACAGAGAGAAATTTTGCACGTATCATGTGCAAGGGGAAATGGCATTGCAAGTGCCAGAAAGAAAGTGCAAAACAAGAAAACAAAAATAGTGAATCAGCAGGAAAACTTATTTCAGAGTCTATATTAACCACAGAGAGCTGCCTGTCCGAGAAACTGAGCTCACTGCAGACTAACACTGTGCTGTTTACTCAGGTGGGAAAGTTTGTGAACATCAGAAAAGAGCATCCCCTGGGACACAGCCAACAACTGTGATCGTTTTTGTTAGATAAAATCTGCCACCAGCTCGCTCAAGAGTCTCTAATTCACTCTCTAGTCTGCCCCTCTGTGCTGAAGGGCTGCTTGTGCTCTGTGTAGCTGTTGCAAGGAGGGTGAGCAGGGCCTGTCACCATCTCACACCCACTGCTCAGAGGACTGGAATGGAAAAGTCTCTACAGCTATCTGATCGTCTGTCAGTGAAAAGAGGGCCTTTGCAAGAGCAGGTAGCAACAGGACAAGGGGGAATGGCTATAAACTGACAGAGGGCATGTTTAGATTACATATTAGGAAAATTCTTCCCTGTGACAGTGACGAGGCACTGGAACAGATGGTCCAGAGAAGCTGTGGATGCTCTGAATGTTCAAGGCTTTGGATGGGGTTTTGGGAAACATGGCCTAGTGGAAGATCGCTCTGCCCCATGGCATAAAGTTCATGCCAAAGACAAATTACAGAGAAGAGCAGTCCATTTGCTCCTTTGAAAAGCAAGTCTGATTGGAATAGTCTCATTGGCATGCTGAAGGAAATACCAGTTCATCCCAGTGTAGTTCCACTTCTAATCAATTACATGACAGTACAGAGCCTCAGTTAAGCAAGCACAGACTAATTAAGAGATTTTGCTGCTCTAAGCATTATGTGGTGGAGGCAAGTGGGGAAAGACTGAAGAGGGTAAAGATAAAAGCTCTTTAAAAGCATTTGCTTTTTATTTCATACCTTTAATTAGCTGGATAACTCCAGGGACTATAATTATCAGAATTGCTACAAGCTTACAAAAGGTAAGGAACATCTGAATGCGGGCACTCCAGCTGACACTTGTGCTATTCAGGACCATCACCAGTGCTGTGAGGGGAAAAAGAGAAGTCAGAAAGCAATAATTGTCACAAAATTCCTTGCCAGCAGAGAGGTCACACAAACAAGAAATCCTGATGCATTAAAGGAAATACACCCCGATAACCTTCTCCAGCTGTTGTCCTCCCACTTCTCCCATTCCCCTTTGAGGCACCACACCAAAGGCTTGAGCTGAGACCCTCTGCCTCACCCCCTGCACTGACCATCCATCTGTCCCTTCTCTGCCTGGCATCCTTCACACCAAATTACAGCTTCATTGGCCCAGAATTGTCAGCTGTTGGTAGACAATGGGCTGGCAGAACTCTGCTTTGGATGAAAGAAATTTATTGCCCAGCCCTTGTCACTGCCGATTTCTTTGTGCTGGTTTGAGTAGAGATTTGCATTTTTCACAAAACAATAATAATCAATAACCATATTAAACTTTCTCACCCTCATTTAGACCCCGCATAAATTTGTCATCGCTTTCCCTCTGGTCCTCTTTTCCACTCTCTCCCCCCTTTTTGCTGTACCACCATAGACGCAGGAGGGGCAGAGTGCAAGTACTGTGCCCATCCTTGCTGGGAATCAGTGAAGAGAGACCTTTTACTTTTTGAAAACAAAGCCCAGGTCTGCAGCTCATCAGCATGTGGAGAGATCAGTGAGAAGGGTTTTTACATCCTGCCTGGTCAGCTTGCATCTGCTTTTGGGTCAGGGACCGCATCTTCTGGCATTTCCTATGGCACTGACTGACAGGAGGAGGGCTAGCCTTGTCATTCCAGAGCCAGTTATTCCAGTTTACATAAACTGAATCAATAAAGGAGTTCAGATATTAAAACAAAATAAAAATTTCCCTTAAGAATGGAAAATGGGAGCCATTTCACTAGATAAAAACTCTTTTCCCTGCTGCTTCAGGGAAACATGGTCAAGCATGTTCCTCTCTTTCTTGCCATCACGTGGAGCTAATTAAGTAGCTCCTCATCTCAATCCTCCTATAATTCAAGCTCTCTCAAAAGCACCAGTTTGTGTAAATCATCAGCCACATCACACATCCCGGGACACATAAAACACAATTTACTGGTTTGTAAGAGCTAGCATTGTAAATCTGGCATGGCACAGGCTTTCTGGAAACAAACCCCACTGATTTATTCAAGTCTTTTATACAGTTTCTGTTCACCAGCAAGGTTAAAAATTTTTTTTTAAATTCTCATTTCAACTGAAAGTAGTTTGAGTTTAATGGAAAAGGGAGAAAATTCCAAGTAATCTGGATCCAAATGCATTTTTAATATCTTTTTAATGAAATAAAAATTTCTAAATAAAAGAAAAAAGTATTTTTCTGTAATTTTTATTTGGGAAAGGGACAGTCCCACTCTCAAATGAGCAATTTAAAAGTCAATATGTACTCACAACATCACCTAACACAATTTTTTCACCAAAAAAAGAACTTAAAGATAAAAATCTTTACTCAGTTCTGTATCTCACCATATTTCAGAGCTGAGGTGTTCTTTCCTAAGTCACAAAGAAATCACTTGGACTTTTGCAAACTTTCACTTAAGACCCAAATACTTTTTTTTTGCTTTTTTACTTCCTTGTATACCTATATTTGGCAGGCAACATAAAATTCCAGGGCCATGATTCATTATTCTATTGTTCCAATATTACAGTGACATATCTTGACTCATTTAAATTTTGAAAGATCCCTTTAGGCTGCTGATGAATATTAGTGCTGTTTGAGTCTCCCCTTCTTTTCCTGGGGCTTGATTACCAGCAAGACTAACAACTGTCATTTAAACAAAATATATTTAAAATATTCATTTGACTAAAAGTGTTTAGGTTATAAAAAACCAAGTGCCATAGTCAAGCACTAGCATATTTTAATTTCCTAGAAGACTCAGGATATCATACTTTTCTTCTGCAGAAGGTGAAGCCCAGGTGTGGACCAGAGCACAAGAAAATGTCAAGGAGCAATTTTCTGTGTAAGAGAATCATCAATTTGATATCTAGCTTACTCAAGAGTTCAAGCTGACTGCAGCAATCAGTCTGACACCTTACACAGGTCAGAGTAGGCAACATGAGAAGAGAGAGCTCCTCCAGGTTTTCTAATGCATTGGTTTCACCTTCCTGATACACAAGAATGGCACTGGATGGTGTTGCCTTGAACACTTCTAGGCATGGGTCAGCCACAATTTCTCTGGACAGCCTGTGCCAGTGTTTTACCACCCACATCATAAAAATTTCTTCCATATTTCTAATCTAAACCAGCCCTTTTCCAGTTTGAAGCCATTTCCCCTTGTCCTATTGTCATGGTTTAAGCCCAAATGGAAATTAAACCCAGCAGCTGCTCACTCAACTCCCCCTCTCTCCTCCCACCCATCCCCTGGAATGGGGAGGAGAATCAAACTAAAACTTGTGGGTTGAGATAAGAACAGTCTAATAATTGAAAATAAAGTAAAATACAGCAACAATGGTAAATTATAATAATAACAAAAATGAAAAAAAGCAAGTGATGCACAATACAATTCTTCACCACCCACTGAAGGGAGCCAGACTCTTCATTCCCAAACCCAGATCAGATGCCCTTCCATGTAAATCCTCCCAGTTTATGTTCTGTGGTGTGGAATATCCCTTTGGTTAGTTCAGGTCACCTGTCCTGGCTATGCTCCCTCACAGTTTCTTTTGTGAACCTCCTCACTGGCAGAGAATGAGACGGAAAAAACGTCCTTGACTTTGGATAAACTTTGCAAAAAATAAAACATCAGTGTGCTACCAACACTATTCTCATTCCAAATCCAAAACACAGCCATGTAACAGCTACTGAGAAGAAATCAACTCTAACCTGGCTGAAACCAGGACACCTATCACTGCTTGCACTTGTAAAAAGTCCCTTGATACAAATGTCCTTTGATAGTCCTCCATAAGAGTAAGTGCAGAGTTGGGAGGATGGCACTAGCAGTAATTTAGGTTGCAGGGCTGAGAATTAAGTGCTCTAGAAGACTTGAAACCAGTATAATATTTTCTTAATTTTTTTTTTTTGCACTTAGGCTATGAGCTTACAGACTTCTATATAACATTACATAATATAACACATTATTGCTTATTATATACTACTAAAAATAGTAGTAGTATTTTATAATGAAATATTTAATCTCAATGGTTCTACATGCATGACACTTGTCTATAAATGTGGGGCTTACACTACTGTCATGTACCAGCACCATAGTACTGGTTGTGTCAGCAACTAGGTAGTGAAAGGCAACGGGGAAGTGGAGTCATGAAGAAAGCTGCTAAAAAGCAAGAAAAGATGATAACTGCACCAGAGTTCAGGAAGGACATTATATTCTGGGACTATGGCCATTAGTCAACACCTCTCCTCAGAACAGGGCCTGCTGGAGATATTTAGGGAAACTGCAGATTCTTTGATACAGGATCACAGCAAAGATTAGAGGGAAGCAGCAGTTTCTCAGAAATATGGCAGTAAAAGGAGGACTCAGGTCTAACTTTTCTGACTAAAAGTCAGGCATTAAGTGTGGCTGCATTCTCAATGAAGCAACAGTTAGCTCCAGGAGATGAATAACAATGCCTATCTCAGATGAGATGATTTATCTTCAGGAAGTTCCTCTTTCCTCATAGAACATTACACCTTAAACTAAACGCCTCACTCAAAACAAGATGAATCCTAACCAGGAAGAGTGTGGAGGGAGAACAAAATGGGGCTCATGAACAATCAAACACAATGGAAACGCCAAGCATGTTTTTCACAATCTCTTTCCTTCCCACAGACACACCTACAGATGGATAACAAAACCTGATGGGAGAAGCAGCAGTGAGCATTACATCCTGGCCTACTTTTCAGAACCATTGCCTCAGCAGGAGACCAAGAAAACTGCCCTCCCATAACTTGTCAGACTTTTAGGGTCAAGACTTCCAAAAAATGCAAAAAAAATACCCTCAATTTGCAGACCCTAATGAGCCAATTAAAGGTCACAGGAAGCACAAAAGCACCTATCAGGGCATATCTGCTATCTCTGCAAGCCAAGAGATGTTTACATGTAAACTGCTTGTCTGAAGATTGTCAGCAGTAGAGAGCGGCATCTGCAACATCTGCCATGATGAAGAAAAAGAAGGCATCGAATTATAGACTCACACAGACACCAATAAAGCTTGGGGCTGGAGAATTTGCCAGCAAGCACTGATATCTGTACTGAGCTGACGTCAGTTTTCAAGCATAACTTTACGTCTAAGAGCCAAAGTTCAGGGTATTTGAGTTTTTTGGCAGGTGTCCCAAAAAAATGAGAGGGGGCAATTATATATTGCTGCAGTGTAAAATGTCCAAAATACACATGAATTAGTGTAAAAATTCACCTGAGTTGGTAATTTGTTTTCAGTCTCATAGTTTTTAATGGCTGAAACCTGTTTATCTGCTTTCTGATACAGAGGCCATGTGAGAAGCTTGGAGCAGGCTCAGTTCCTATTCAGGTTACATACTGATAGGAGAGTTCGATACCTTTGCACAGTGCAATTTATCCCTTCCTGTTACCATTACATTTAAGTTTAGCATTAGGAAAATAATTAATAGATACAAATAAATCAATATATGAATATGGGGTCTTTTTTGCAATGATAGGATGTTTCTTCATGGCAAGAAACAATAAATATGGAGGAGTCTACCAACTTTCACTTAAAAGAGAAAAATTAAACTGTTTCTCCTAAAAAGACTGCCTTTGGCATCAGAACACAGGTGGGCACATCCCTTTGCTTTGTGTCCTGGGGCTGTTTTGTCCTGCTGGAACAAATTGGGCAGTTAGAAGGGCTGGTCTCCTGCTTGCATTTTCTTCAGCTGTGCTGGAGCACATCCAGCTTCTCTCTCCTCTACCTTGCCACTTATTTTCATTAAAATTGTAGTAATTAGATATCCTGTCTCTGGAAGTGTTCAAGGCCAGGTTGGTTGGGGCTTTGAGCAATCTGATCTACTGGAAAATGCCCCTGTCCACAACAGGATGACCTTTAACATCCTTCCCAACCTAAACCATTCCATGATTCTGTGAATCTGTGAAATGTATAGTGTAATAAAAATCTTTAAGATATCTGTTCTTTCAGGTACAGTTAAATTGACCAAGTTGAGAAAAAGTTTATGGCAGACTGACAAATTGAAATGTGTACATCCAGTACTTGACCTAGGTTCTTCTTCTCATGAAGATTTGCTTAAGAAACACCAAGTGAATTTAAGTGATTTCTAAGTTTGAAAAGAACAGGAAGGTTTTGTTCCAGAGCTTCAGAAAGCTGTGGCATCTGAAAAGAGTGTCCACACAAGCATCCTCCTCTCTACTGTGACATTGAAATGACTGGACATTTTGAATGGTTGGCTATGTTAAAAAAAAAACAAAAACATAACAGCAACTAAAAATGAAAGCAGCATATTGTGGGAAAGAAAATTTGCTTCTATAGATTGTTCAGGATTGCTCTGAACAGGTGGTTTTGAGGGGAATTTTGTGCCCAGCATGTGTCTTTTTCCTATAAATAATAAAGCAAGAACAAGGAATTGTTTAAAGGTCACCATGTCCAGTAGTTCCATTTTAACTCTCATCTGATCTACATCTCCTCTGCACCACCATTCCTTTTTTACTGCATGGGAACAGAGGGAAAATGGCAGGGAGCAGTCTGCCTGTAGCCCTTTGTGGTGGTTTTACTTGGCCCAGTTTTTGCTAGTGGGTAGGGAGGGGCACAAAGATGGCTCCTGTGTGTCCTGTGCGAAGGTTCTGGAAGTTTTTCACCCTGTCCAGCAGAGCCACTCTCTGATGGCTCTGAAAATGATGGACATGCTGCTGGCCAAACCTGGGCCAAGTAGAGATGTTAGTTACGCCTCTGTGAAAACATATTTAAGAAGAAATCAAAACAATGGGTGCACGCACTTCTTTGTAGCCAGAGGAGGAGGAGGAGGTAAAAATATGTGAGGGGAAACAACATGGGGACACCAAGGTCAGTGGAGAAGGTGGGGGAGGAGGTGCTCCAGGCACTGGAGCTGAAAACCCTCTGCTGGCCGTGGTGAAGACCATGGGGGAGCAGGTGGTCCCCCTGCAGCCCATGGAGTCCAGGGGGGTGCAGAGATCCACCCACAGCCCGTGGGGAGGTGCCCACGCCAGAGGAGCAGGTGGATGCCTGGAGGAAGCTGTGATCCAGTGGGAGTCCCAGCAGAGACTGAGAGTTGCAAAGGCTGTGGACGAGAGAGAAAGGCCTTGACCCCGGGATGGGAAAAAACCTGGCCTCGGCTCGGGAGCCTGCACTTCATGGACAAGCACTCGTGTTTGCAGCAGATTTCGGCCGGGCTGCTGCTCGTGAGATTGGACCCACGCCAAAGAAGTTCACAGAGGACTGTCTCTCGTGGGAGGGACCCCATGGCTGAGTAGAGGACTCTTCTCCCTGATGGACTGACCCTGACCAAAGGGAAACCCCCGTACCCTGCCCCACCCTGGAGTTGTTGGCTGTGTGAAAGAGGGAGGGGGGTGAGCTGAGAAATGGTGTCTTAAGAGGGAGAGGGGTGAGCAGAGAAACAGTGTCTGTAGCAGAAGAATTGTGGTGATGGACTGATTAAGGAAAAAGCCCATACCCTCCCCCCCACTCAGAGCTGCTGGTTGTGTGAAGGAGGGGAGGGGGTGAGCTGAGGAACAGTGTCTTAAGAGGAAAAGGGGGGTGAGTGAAGAAATGGTGTCTTAAGAGCTTATTTTTACCTCTCATTTATCCTCCGACTCTGTTAGGTTAATAAATCACTTTGTAACTTAAGTTTCTCCCCTGTTTGCTCATGTTTTTCATGCGTCCCCTCCCCATCACTGCCTCATCTCAACTCATGAGTCCAGCGTGTTTGTGTTAGTTTGATTCCTCTCCTCTGCATAAATGCAGCAGGAGAAAGCATAGAAAGCAGACATCGTAGGTCCCTGGCATTTGACCAGGGTCAAACCACGACACCCTTCTATGAGAAAGACTTTTTGGCAGCTAGAAGAGGAGCAATAGTATGTGCCACTCCCCAGCATAATCCTGGCTGCATCCATCTGCTCACCACCTTCACCTTACCTATCGCTCTATGCCCCATACCAAACATTTATAACAATTACCACCACAGCAGCCGATTCTTGCCATACAAGGATAACTGTCAGACATGCTGGGATCCCTGTGCTTAAGTGCAGCAGGAATTCTAAGAACTACTACAAATGAAACTCCACTGCAGAGCATACTGCAAAGAATAAAGACAGAGCCTCAGTCTGATATATCACTGTTTTTCTCAGTGTCATCTCATTCACCACCATAGGTTTTCTACAAGAATCTCTTCTTTCAATGAAATGCCAGTTCATCCTACCTGTGCTGTACAGTCCCACTCTGTACCGGAGCATCTGCTGTGACCTCCCCTGTCCATTTAGGCTGTGATTATCTCAGCCTAACTCCACCTCCCCTGCAATGCTACTTATTTGTTCGATTATTTTGCCAAGCCCTGGCTTATCACACAGATTTTCACTTAAATTAAAAGTAATAAAAGCATATTTCAAATTGTTCACCTATTGTGCTTGAATCACATGAAATTAACAAAATGCTTTGATGGAGTCCTCACTTAACAGCCCTTCTGTCTCAGTGACCTTAATGTTATTGAACATCTGTTTCACTCGCATCTTGCACTGAAATGTTTTAGACAGATACAGCTGTAAAAAGTCATTGACCTCAAAATTCAAACTCTTAATTCAATTATTCCTATGAAACCTGTAGTTTGTGCATAATTAAGTTAGAAAGAAATGTGGTCACATATTGATTTTTTAACACTCCCAGCAGAAAAGAAATCTTATCAAGAGAGCTCCCACAAAAAACCACAGTAACCTGGAGACTAGAAATTTCAATGT
The DNA here is from genome assembly GCA_013400915.1 of Pardalotus punctatus. NCBI lineage: Eukaryota > Metazoa > Chordata > Aves > Passeriformes > Pardalotidae > Pardalotus > Pardalotus punctatus. The sequence continues at coordinate 211,111 of VZTX01020054.1, read as the reverse complement.
CAATTGAACTCCTCACCCTGAAGAAAGAAAAATTCATCTGAACCTATTGTGCAAAACTGAAGGGGTCTCCTCTGGGCCTTTGATAATTTTGCATGTCTTAATTCCTTTTTCCAGTCTTTTTGTTTCTGATATGTGCACTGAGCAAACTGAAAGAAACAATCTGTTACTGATTACTCAGGTCTGCTCTGTACTCCCTCCCAACACAGCTGAATTCCAATGTATGCCCACAAGGAGTATCCTCACCAGGGACTAGACAGACCTGGAAACAATCCTCTAGTGCTACAAGTCCCATTCCCATCACCTTTTCTGCCTTCCCACTTCATGCAACCTCCACACCAGCCTAGGTACAGTGTAAAGCCTCTGTTCTCAGGGAAGTGTCCTTCTTTGCACTGCAAATATTGGCTTTCTGTAACCCTAAATGATCCCTTTTACACAAACTGCAAAGTTAGCAGGTGTGGGACAAACTGCCAGCAACAACCACGCGCCCGGCCAGGCTCTATGTTCTGCTCCCAAAACTGGGCTCCTGCTTCTTGAACCGCAAATGGTCAATAAGGATTATTGCCAGGATGGAAAGAAAGGGACTGGGGAAGATGATCTCACGCTGCCTATCTGCAATCAAGAGAACTATATTTCTTCAACAGCATCACACTTGGCATTCAACTGCCTCCTAAAGCCAAGGCAGAGCAAAGCACTTAAAAGCAGGTAATGATTCTTCCATATCTCTGGCGCTGCCTCACCATCTCTTAGGGACTGAAATTGCTTCTACAAAAGTAAGGAGAGTTTAGCCATTAATTCAAGTGGCAACAGAATCAGCCCTGACAATTGATTTTCCCTGCCATTGATAAAGTCTGCTGTTGTTTTCACTCCTGCATTTGTTCACAAACACACTCACACAGGCAAAATGTCACACAGGTGCCTTGGCATTAGATGAACAGTCATTAATGATTCACATCAAACAACTACCTGCCCAGCGTGCAATTTTCTTTTTTTTAATTTATCCAATTGTCACTCTTCCCTGAAACCTAAAATTGGATACTTACTGATGCCAACAGCTGTAATAAGTTTAATCGCAAGTTCTGGGATTTCACACTGCATAAAGAAAGGCTCCAAAATGTAGCGTCCAAATGCCAATGATATCACTGCTGTGGCAGCAGGGCTAGAGTGAAAAAAAACAAAGCCACAAAATTAATCTGCAATAGCACACAGATATTATTCTTATGGGAACATGCTGTAACTTCACTATCACAGAACTGTGAAGCCTAATTTTTGTGCTTTCTTGTAGCTTTGCTGGCATGTACCATGGTTCCTGAATGTAGTGCTACTCTGTGGTTCTGATCTTGACAGCAACATTCCTTACAAGGGTGGCTCTTACAACTTCCATATTGCAAAGCAGTCCTAATCAGAAAGGAAAAGTATCAATAGAAATCTTCCTTCACTCACTTGAAGCGAACGTAGCCAGAATTGGATTACATGGGCAAAACCTTTAACAAAAGTCAGTGAATTTTAGTGGCCAGATATATCTCACCCCTCAGAGACACAAGCAAATTAATTTCATTCAAGCTGAGAATTCTGGTTTACTGAAAAAAGTACCCAAAACCTACCAAGGTCTTTTATTAAATTCTGAGACGGTCCAAATGCGATTTTCTAAAATACAAACAGAATTTGTGCCTTTTATAGACTAACAATTTCCTAGCACTGCAAGTGAGAGCAAAAATCCCTGAAGTACAGAAAGCACCTACCATAAAACAAAGAAATATAAAGAAAGACATAATGTTTATTTGGTCACTTAGTGTTTTTCACAGTAAGAGTTAAGTTATCCAACTTCCCACAAAGTTGTTGCATTTACAAATTTGAAATCCTCATAATATTCATACAGCCTCTCTCTTTCAGAGAAGCTAATTGTTTGACAGAAGCCTCAGCACTGACACACATTAGTAGCAAATTAGCTTGTGCCTGCATATTACTGTTCATGTTCCATTTGGGAGGACATTTTCACCCTTCTTAGGATAGCTCATGGCATCTGTGCTTTATCACACACACACTGTAGGACAAAAGGGCAGGTGATTCTCAAAGGATTTCTGAGTTGAACAAGAGCCCATGCAAATTTCTTATGAAAAAATCTACAGAATTTAATAAAATAACATCTCACTTCACAGGATTTTGATAAAAATTCTATGAAATGGGGTAAAAATTCTGCAGAGAAGTTGTTGCTCTCCATCAAACAATGAAAGAATTTTCCACAAGGGTGTTGCACCCTGGAAACAAAACCCACTTTCTTCATGTTATGACTCAACCCAGAAGTCCTACACTGTGTTGGACCAAGCTGCAGAGCAATACAGAACAGAAATATCTTCCTCAGAAAGTTTCTGCATGGACAAGCAAGGGCTGCTGCACATGCATCTCCCATGCATGAGGATGTTCCTCTCACCGGCCAGCAAATGGCTTTGCAAATTTTGTCTGGATTTTCATAGTTATTACTGACTTTACCTCAGTGCAATATTTGTAATTCATATCGGAAGATCACAAGGCTTACGGTTTTTAAGTACTGCAGCCTGCCAAAGCCTGCCCAAGAGCAGAAGAAAGATCGTAACTTTGGATCTGTCCCAGACTTTTTTCCTCAGTCCTAGCTCCTTCCCCCAGAATGTGGATTTTGCCCTCCCATTTAAAGGAAAAAAGGAAAACCTTTTTAAAGGAAAAGTCACTGCTATCCACACCGCTATGTTTCTAAAAACACAGCTCCTAAATTATACCTCTAATAGCTCTGTCTCTGACATTCCCATGTCTCAGGGGTGATGTTGCTGGCAGTGCAGTCAATCAGTGAAGGTGGAAGTTCAAAGAATGGAGCAGTGTTAAAAAAATACACAGATGGGGTGTTTAGGGACACAGTTTAGCGGTGGACTCAGCAGTGCCGAGTTAATGGTTGGACCCACTGATCTCGGAGCTCTTTTCCAACCTTAATGATTCTAAGCTTTTCCTTCAGACTACAGTACTCCAGGCAGGCTGGCAGCCCTCGAGAGCTGTGTGTTCAGGAGCACGTAGGAAGGGCATGAGCAGCTTCCACTGAAGGGCAGGGATACAAGACACAGGTGAGGAGCAGGACAGGTGAGTCAGGCACCTGGCAGCACACTCTCACCCAGCCTGTGTTTAGCAACCACCACAGTAAAGCTCTGCAGACAATGCATTCACGCTGTTGTCTGCACTCGTTTGAAAAGTAGTTGGCGTTTTTGTAAAGGTATGTAAATATATGTAAATTACACAAGAAACCTGGCTTTTGGAGAGAAAAGGGTTCAGGCTTACACTGGGTGAGAAGCAGCGCAGTGTAAGGCAGAACTAATCAGTATGTGGGCAGAGTTTGAGTATGTCCTCTACTGTCAAATAGTGGCTTTCCAGAGATACATGAGAGCAGGAAATGTCTATTTTGGTTGTGACTGCTCCACCAGCCAATGAGTGTGATAATCCTGCAATTTTTCAGAAGAAAAGTCAGTTTAGCTGAGAAGTGTCTGTGCAACTTCATCTGCTGAAAACAAAAAATAAACACTTATGAGGTCTCAACTTCTTTGATAGCAGCAGCCAATTAGTTTCCTGATGCGGGAGTGAGATATAAAACTCTACACAAAGTTTCAGCAGTGCTGCTCTGATCATCACAAGTTACAACATGTATGCCTTCCTCACTGCCTCTCAGACTGGGTGATTAAAGAACGTACTGGTGTTCTCTCCCATGCAAGATTATTATTTTCTGGGTGTGGGGCAGATCATGATGACTAAGAGCATTTTCATGACACTCCTGGGACACTGTCACATGTAAAAAAATAATTATTTTGTGAGGAGAGGAATTTATGATGCCTAGTTTCTTGTGGGTGTTTGTGCCTAGGTTAATAAGGAGCCTCTGCCTAACAAGGTGCAGATTTAGAGGTGGATTTCTAACACTGTTCCCTTTTGTTGATTCTATGATGCAAAATGATATAGCTGTTCACAGCACTGTGAAAACATAGGTCTCCTTCTGCTTCCTGATTTTCCTTTTTGGCAAAAGGTTCACACAGTTGAGACATCGGCCCTTTCATCACGTTTGCTGGAAATTATGCAGTTAATTCAAAGGTTACGTTTGGGTGGGAAGGTTCTGTGGGACCATCTGACGTACTAAATTATTTCCTCCGGAAACAACAAAAGGATTTATAGATTCATAATGACTCAGCACCGTCAGCACTTTTAAACTCAAAAGTCTGTGCTAGAACTTGTCAATGTTATGTAAACATAGTTGTGATTTGAAATGAGGCTTGTGCTTTTATGACTAATCTGCAGATTGCGGAAGAGAGGGGAAAGAAGTGCTAACCAGCCTGAGGCAGGGATGGAGCATTCCCAAAGTCATTTTGTACAGGTGAGTTGCCCTGTTCTACGTGGATCAAGATCTCCAGCCTCAGCAATACTGGTAAAAATTAAAAGAGAAGTTCAAAGGGCACATGTGAGTTTGATACAATGATCCATTAACATTATGAAAATTTATTTTATATGATTCAACATCTTCATATATGGTAATTCTTCTATATAATGTCAAAGGCTGCATGAGCCACAGGCTGACACACCAAGGCAATACATTTGACATCTTAGGTATGTGAAGACTTAATGTTTCTTTATTTGGTTAGTTAGTGCTTTTCATAGTAAGAATCAAGTTCTTCTACACCCCACAAAAGCAAAAAATGAGGACCCAAGCTGACATATAAAGAGTACAGGGTCCCCCTAACTCTGAAAAGTAATGGGCAGTAGCTTCACCAGGAGTTACCCCTGTATCCACAGACAACAGCAACTCCTTCAGAAGGTAGTGCCAAGACTGAGAAAATGCAAAGGTCATTTCCCTCTGACAACTTTATTAGTGGCATTAATGGACATAGTACGCTTAGCAAAATTAAAGCAAGCGACTGAGTTTTTGTGGCAGGGGGTTTTCTTATTTCCTCCATACATGCATATGTGTCGTCTTCAATGTTTCAAAGCTGATGAGCAAAATAGCATTTTTAAACTCTCTGAAGCAACCATACTAAAAGAACACAGGTAATTACCAAAATATATTTGATTTGTTTTGTCCAACATATATCAGAGATTTTTCTTTATGACTGCCACGTGCATTGCCGTCTGAAAAGAAACAGAGAATCCCAGTGCACTTACCGAATGATGAGTAGTTCAACCCAGACCCTCACAAAAGCAGGTAATGGGCCAAAGGCCTCCAGAATGTAGGTGTAGTGACCCCCAGATTTCTTAATGCATGTTCCCAGTTCAGCATAGCAGAGGGCACCTGTGAAAATTAAAGAGTGGCAACATGAGAGATATCCAGAAATACCTTTCAAAACATTTATAGCCTAAACAACAGAGCTGCCATGGTATCACGGCTACTTTTTATATATTTTAATTTTTTTTCCAATTAATTTTGTAAGTTTTAATTCATTCAGCTAGACATGCAGTAAAGCAATCTGTGCATTTATACTGTTATATTTGAAAACACTGGACAAGCTATTTGCAGTAAATGTTGTTACTCCTCTGCATCTTGTGAAGAGGGACAACAGGATGTCACACAAGCCACTCAACCTCCCAGGCAGCCAGACTGCACCTCTAAGTGAAAGATTTCTGACACGTTTTCTTGTTATCAAAGGCTGATCAGCTTCTTTCTGCCTTAGATGTGCCTGGCTCAAAATTGTATTACCTCTCCTCAGTCATGGGCAAAAGCAACCAAATGGCCAAAATTTGAAAGCAGGATCTGCAGAACAAGGATTTTCCTCAACAGTTCTCCCAACATCTTATATACAAAACTCAGGGGATGGTTTAGTCCTGGCTTTTCAACACTGGCAGAGTGTCTTTGTGTACTAAGAATGCCGTGAAAGGTCCGGAACCATCAGTGAGTTACAGCCGGGGATCCACAGCTCCACAGGTGGAGCACATCAACAGTGTTGCACAGCCAATAAACACAAGCAGCCCACTTGGAAGACCCTGAGAAGCGAGTAGTAAACAGTAATAAAGTTGGTAAGCACTGCATCACACAGAGTTAAGATCAGCAACATACATGAACTCATTTCAGTTCTGTTCCTTGCATGCTTTTATGCCACAACAATTTTAAATAAAAACTACAGTTGTCAAAACCACATCACTTGTGCAAGCATGCTAAAGCTGTGATGATGACAAATTCCAGCCTTGTTCATTTGCTTTGTTTGGGGCTTTGCAAAAATGTGGCAACTTTTATCCGCTATTCTTCAGCTTACCTGAAGATGTGCTTAAAGGAATCCTTTCAGCCACATTAAAAAAAGCTGTTTCTGGGTTTTATCTTGCTAGCCTCTTCTGTTGAGGTTCAGGATTAAATGAAATTGTGTTTCAATACATGTTATACACACCACCTCAGCAAGACCTTAAGTGACCTTTACATGTGATTTAACTATAACTGAGTGATGGAGGGAATTAAAAAGATATTTAAAAAAAAAGGCAACAACAAGCAAAAAACAAATTAACTGCAACAGGTCCATTCTGAGAAAAAAAAAAGTATCTTTTGCCACGCCAAATTACACAGTTCTTCATATCTAGAGCTCTAGGAAACGACCTAAAAAAAAAAAATCTGTCTGATAAAAGAGGGGGTTGTTTTGGTTGGTTTTTGTTTGTTTGGTATTTTGGGCTGGTTTTTGGGTTTTTTTTTTTTTTTTGTTTTTGGGGGTTTTTTTGGGAGGTTTTTCTTTGTTTTTGTTTTTTGGGTTGTCTTTTTGTTTTTGGGGGTTTTTTTGGGAGGTTTTTTTGGGGTTTTTTTTTGTTTTGCTTGTTTTTTGTTGTTTTGGGGTTTTTTTGTTTGTTTTTTGGTACAGACTTTACTTCACAGCCAGAAAATTATTACTAGTAAATTTACAGCCATAAAAGCCGTGCTTAAGCAAATCCGGGTTGATTAACTCAAAAGCCCAAGGTCCTTTTAGAGAGTTACAAATAGCATCTGAGTGAGGTTTTTCTTGATAGGGGAATTTTGGTTGCAGGCAGAACTTCTACATTTGTAGAAGAGATTACGCTGCACATTGTACCTATAAGATTAACAATTGACACAAATGGATCCTAATTTACCCGGACTGTTTGTTTAGCCTGGGTGGGCTTAGCCTGTAAAGAGTCCGTATCTCTTTTAAACTCAGAGCCAATTTACACCAGGTGGCATTTGCATGTTCTGCCTATTAACTAGACATTTAGTCCCGGCTTGTCCTCTTCACCTCCTGCCAGTAAACAAGTGGTTTCCCTTTTAAATAAAGCCAATATTCATGTTAGTTCTTCAGCTTCTTTGAGATTAACTCATTAAATAGGTCAATGAACCCTCTGTCCCACAGAGGCCAGGGTGGGGTTTTCCACTCTGAATGAGGATTTTGTGCACAGAACAACTTAACCGGACTTCTTCAGAATTTAACACTCTTCAAGAATACAAAGAATTAGTAAAAACTCCCACGATAAGCAGGCCAGCAATAAAACTCCCAGGGCAAATTTGCTTCCATCACACTGTTTTTTGTAGCCCAATCTTTCAAAGCAATACCATGAGTGAGGAAGGAAGAAAAGAGCTGGGAAGAGGGCTTATTAGTATTGTTTTGCTCCCTTTCATGCCAATACAGCTTATTTACAGTGGGAATTATTCCTCTCCCACCTTGCTCTAGCCTCTAAGGAACTAAGTTAAGCTATCTAAACATTTCAGTGGTGTTCAAGCAGCATGCCCATGCAGCTGCTGGGGGCCTTACAAGCAAACCGTATGTCTTACAGACATGGGAAAAACATGCATGCAGCACATTCTATGGAATAAAATGGACATTTGCTTTCCCTGTTCCTTTAGGGACCCATAAAAAAAATTTTTTTTGCTTCCAACATTCACCAGCTGGTGCCAGGAGTGGAAGGACAGGGGCGGCAAATCTTTACACCTTCCACAAAACCCATCCCGCAGCACAGACTTTCTGTAGCCCCATTGGTGCTCAAGCTCTGCACTGTGACTTCCTATCCAATAGTAAAATCAGAGAAATAATCACGATAATCCACCAGCTGCCCCTCTAGACCAATTAGAAACTTTTCAGGGACTTACCAAAAAGTGAGAGGACACCACACACTGTCCAGACAGTCAAGGACATGCCCACGCTGCCTGTGTTCTTCAGGATGCCTTTGGGAGAGATGAAGATGCCAGCTCCAATGATTGTGCCAATTATGATGGATATACCCCTCAAAAGCGTCACTTTCTTCTTCAGCACAACTTTTCCCTCCTGGGCTGGCTGTCCACTGTCCATAGAGGACAACTTGCCATTAGCTTGTCCCTGCAAGTAACTTCCATTAGAGACGGTGGGCACAGCAGCTTTCCTAAACATGCTACAGTGCCACCAGCACACTGCTGGCAAGCACAGGCAGGAAAGTTTCCAGCAGAAACTCAAGGGGGGTTTTTTTCCCTCTCTATGTAGCCAACTACTCTGTCTCTTCCTGTGTCTTCCCTTATCTTTCCAGCTGCTCCTACGCACAGGTAACAAGCTCCTAAAGAGTATGTGAGCCCTTCCTGCAATCCCAGCCCAGCTCAGGAACACCTGCGCTTTCACTCTGTGAGCTGGTACTGCCCTATCACTGGAAACGAGCTCAGCTTCCGCGTGGACTTGTATTTAAGCTCTTGTCATACCAAGTTACTACAGCTGAATGATGATGCAAATTCTCCAGGTTTGCATCAGCCATTTGAGAAACCTCTGGCATTACTCAGCATTTCTCTTTTTGGTTTTTCTTTTCCCTTTTTTTTTTTTCCTTTTTAAACCGTAGGGGCATGTTGTGCAACTGACCTGAGGGTGGTGAGAAGAACAAAGCACTCGCAAGCAGCTCGAGCCAAACCTCACCAATCAATCCAAGCATATCACCCTCGACACCCCGAGACACACTCCCAATTTTTTTAAAGCAACTCTGAGCCAGAAACAAAAGCTTGCCTAAACACAAAGCTCGTCAGAGCACAAGGGGAAAAGAAACCAAACAAGATACGTCATCCCTGGGTCTAATCCAATTTCATTCTCGAAAAACTCTCAACAAAAGTTAAGTTTGCAGGGGCTGAACGTCTGGTGTCGCAGTTGATCAGTCTCTCCCATGTCCATGTTACTTATTTGGAAATTTCTGTAGGGACCAGGACCTACGTAAAGGATCCATGCAGCCCCCGTGTTACCTCGAGTTGCTTAGCAACACCCCCAGCCAGCCTAACGAGCACCCAGGGGTTATTTCCACGGAACAGGCATTTTCATAGGCGCAGCTGGTTTCCAGGATGTCAGGAAGCAGCGCCGCACCACTTCTTGTTAAAACACACTGCAAAGGTTTACAGCCAACTCGCATGTGTGACCGGGCAGGAGCAGGGCAACACCCCAGAGCACGGGATCTCCAACAGCTCAGGAATCGGGATGGGAATTTTATGTTATCGAAGAGCTCCCCTGACCAGAAAAACAGGTAATCAGATGCGTTTATACATGTACTTCACCTGATCATTCAAATTCAAATGGAGCAATTAAAGTGTTAAAAAGAGGTACACCTTCTCCTAAAACAGAGGAAAAATCAATAGCCTTCAAGCACTTTTGACCTAATCAAGGGACAGCCTGTACAATATATGCCAAAGGGGAAAAATTCTTCGTGGTATAACTATTGCAGCTGCTCATGTCTTCAGATTAGATCAGTGTAGTGAGAAGTTATTGCTGCAGTTACTGCTCTTACAGGTATTACTTAATTAGTACCTAGGTCTGGGGGTAAAAATAACATCAGTTAAACCATTTTATCATTCAAAAAGCAGGCAGTGAGCTCAGAGCACAACTGTACTTTCAAGTTTACGTGAGAAAGAAACCCTGGACTATCAATATGCTGCAGCTGTAAAACTTCAGTGTTTTAAAGCCTCGTCTTTTCAGTTATAACTCACCTGCAATAGCTGGCACTGAAATAAAAGAAGGCATAAAAAGAGCTTATCTAGTTCAAATGCACACAAGTAAAAAGCAAAGTGATTGTAGCTTTTGACTGCATAGCAGTCAAGTCGTGCTTGCCTGTTTTCTGGACATATCCTACTTCTGCCTCCACCTACTGATGTGCTCGGCAGCTGATCCCTCACTTACCTGTACAGCCCACAAGTGACTGCCCAGACAGATTGCAGGCAGGGCCTTCCTTCCCTGGTCACCCCACAGTCCAAAGCAATCCAATTTCCATGGCACTAGTTACAAGTAAATCCAGGACTAGGTGGCATGCTGTGCCAAGTTGTTTTCTCTTGATGTACGTTCCACAGGCTGACCCCCAATAAGATTAGGCAACTGGATCAAATCAAACCAGCAAAAAGCATTAACCAGCGAACTTAGTTGGGCTGGCGACCTTTATTTTCATTTTCAAAGGCTTTTAAATGAAGAAACACATGACATCTTCAAATATCTGACACTTTCAAGGAGACATTCTTAACTAATGTTTACCCTTTATTTACACAGGAAGTTGGTTCCAAGATCAAAACAAAAGCTCAGTAACCAGATGACCCCGAGGCAGCTCCCAGCAAGACAGCCTTCTGCAACAACCATCCAGTACAAATGCTCAGCAGTGTAATGGCTTTCAAATATCATTTGATTACTAGCCAGAAGAATACATGTTTGCCCTTTGGGCATAGCAATTAACACTCTCCCACACAGGGAAAAGGGTGCTTGCTCCTTCAGTGGCATGGGGATAGCATGCATGCAAAGCTTAGGACCTTGTGAAATTCCCAGGGAAATTTATAAGGAGGGCTGGATGCAGCAAACTCCTGTTCCTAACTCCTGGCAGCCTGCTAGTGGTCTCATTATTTGTAGCCTTCCCAGGGAGTTTGGTTGTGTACACTGTTTCTCAGTGCTATCCACTAAAAATAAGAAAAATAGGGGCAGTTTTTCTCCTTTGAGTTCCAGCCTTACTTCCAATTATTAGTTCCACTCAGGGTAAGGAATACTTATTTGGTGTTGGGGGATTCTTTGGGAATTTCGTGAGAATTATCCATCACCTGAGCCCAGTCCTGAGGAGGTCATGAAGCTGGAAGAGGGTCATAACTGTCTGCTGACCCCACTTGCAGCATACTCACAAAATCTCTTCTAATTATTTGTATCTCACCAGCCACTTTTACTTGAATTATTAATCACAGAGCAAGGACCACTATGCAAATACAATAAACAATGCTCAGTGTCTTTTCAAAGAGCTTTTCTGAAAGCACAGGGCTTAACCTGTCCAACACTCAGAACAGCCCCATTCTTCCATAAAAACTCACTCTAAAAACAAGAAAAAGGTACAAGGTGCAATTTTCTTTAGACTGATTAAATTATTTGAAGCATTGTTTCTAAAAACAGTGTCCTGAAAATAAACCTTCAGCCTCTAATGGCAGCTGGCATTGTGTATAGCCTTTTCTTGTTTCTCTCTGGATAGTTGTTTTTTTCCCAATTCATAGACATTTTCTCCTGAACAAACATTTTAGAGCATAACTGAGATCATCACTGTGAAACAGTTTCCTTTTGAATCTCACCATCAGCCCTGATCAATCTATCCACTGTCTGTTCCAAGCACAAATCCTTACCAGAAAAGTCTACAAGTCCTGCACCTACAAAGAGCTAAAGCACCAGCCAGAAGACTCAGCAGCTCAGGCTGGTTGCCTGAATGTAATCAGTGGGCTTTCTGGATGGTCACGGTGTGAATAACCTTCCTGCCAGCTGCACCTCACTTCTCCGTGCTTGAGAGCATCACAGGGAATAACAATACCTCAGTACCTCAGGCTGAACACACCTGACACGGTGTTTCCCCCATTTATCACACTAGCAGAGCTTGTGCCAACATCTGGACACAGCTGTATCTTTCCAAAGAAGCTACAATTTTGGTATTCCCTCTGGGGAATGCTACAAAACACACACAAAGAGTTCACCTTTATGGTAATGCTACAACAAACACCGCAAAGTGAAGGACATAAAGTTCAAGCCTGAACTTGAGTTCCCACTTCTCAAGCCCACAAAAACTCTGTAATTTCTAGGTGAAGCAAGCATACCTTGACAATCCTTCCAGGCATTTGTCTATCAGCTTATTGCATCGAACAAATTCAAAGAGTCACAAGTCAAGCCTCCAGCCACAAATTGCCGCGCTGACTGGAGACACGGGAATTAAAGAGGAAGTACAGCAAGACTGAAGAGGCGAGGAAAGCCCCAAAATTTCTTTTCATGCCATGCCACCCTTTTATGTGGGTGGCATGGCATGAAAAATGTTGTTTAGAAAACTGATCTGAGTCTTCTGTGTATAATGCCGAGTTGTTTGTGAGCCTCAGAAAGCAGCCCTGTAGAAAGGCAATAGTCTGGTTTCAAATGTCAAAGGATGGCAAAATACTTAAAGTATTTGTTTCATGTAGATAATCTAGCATTGAAAAGTTTTGACTGGGGATTTTAGCTCCTGCTGTAGTGTTGAGGAGTTTAACTAGCATTTGAGGGGGGATACATAAGCATTTAAGAACTAAGGTGTCACTGAGAATAAATCATCATGAAGTAACAAAAACCTCAGCAGATTGGGACAGCTTTGTTAAGTTTTAATGCAAACATAGAACTGTGAGAAGATCAAAACACTTTGTTATCTCTAGTACAGGTCAAATGTTTAGTTAAAATGGAATTACTGAGAATGGTGGGGGGAGTATTATTTTGTAGTCAGGGTCTTACAAATTACTCGCTTAATTATTTTGCATTCCACTTTGTGCTGGATACAAAGATGGTATTTAGCAGCAAAAGGAAAAATGAGACGGAATGAAATGCACATCCAGCTCACAGGTTTTAAAAATAAGATAAAACCTCTATAAGAGTTTTTACCAAAAGCAGTTCAAATAATTTTTCTTGTATTCTCAGTCAAAGTTTTCCAACACAATGCAGGAAGCAAATATAAACCGGGTATCAAGAAGACTGCAGACAACTGCAGTTTAGAAGGAAAACGCTTCTGAAAGTTTCCCTGTCTTCAATTTGATGATAGCTGCCAGTCAATTTTCAGCTGGAAAAGGAGGGGGGGAAAAAGGGATTTCAGATATCCCTCCTACTTTTCCTCACTACTAAAGCTCTGTTTCAAAAGACATGATGAATTTGGCTGAATGGTTTGACAATTTAATGGGTCTTTTTTAAGCAGACAGGAATCATTAGCACATGGTATCAAGCATGAAAGCTCCATGAGAGAAAGCCAATTCTTACTGAGGCCCTGTGCATGTGAAAATATGAGTGTGTTTTATACCACCTAATTTTTCATATTCAGGATATATGTAATCATAACCTAAGCAATGCTGTACATAAACATTATTCTTGAGTTTTCTGTGTTTGTATTTCTCATTAACAGAATGAGACAAGAATTTTCAGAGTCCCTGTGTTATTTTTCTTCAGCTTTTGGATGCAAACCCTGTGATACCGCATGGCACTCAAGAAAGCAAGACCTCAGGGTAAATTTCCATTAAAACTGAATGTGCCAGATACCTGGCATGATGGCAAGATTGCTGGCAGCTTCAGGGAGTCAGGATTTTACTTGAGATGACTCAGGCTAGGTTGGGCATGTGAAGAGAATTAATTGGCACTTCAAAAAAAAAAAATCTTTAAAAAGATCAAATAGAGACAGAATTAGCACTGAGTTTTCTAACCCATTTCCCCGTTTTTTGTATGAGAATTATTTACAGTAGATAAAAAGCTTATAATGTGAAGAAAACATACAACAACTGCATAGATTATCAAATTTAAGCTTAGCTCTTTAGCTACTCCCTATTCACTTTTATTGTATTTTTCATACAATTTATACAGTATCATCTATCCATTTGCATTACTCTTCTATTTGATCAGCTGCTGAACTTTCTGTGAATCATGGTTTTCCACTATAAATCAAATCTTCCTTTTATTTAAAAGGGTTAATGATATTTATCCCAGTTCACAGGTATGACAGGTAGACTCAGCTGCTGAATTCTGTTATGAAAAGAATCTATGTAAAATCTCAGAGAGGGGAGTTCAAGAACTTCAGCAAAGTTTTAATTTACTGACCACTCAGTGGGGAAATCTTTCAAACCCCATGTCTTAATCTGAACTCCAGTTCCCTACTCCCACCCTTAATACAAGGTCAGCTGTCTATCTCACCAGGTTAAGCAAGCTCATTCCCCTTCTACTGTGTACAACTCAGACTAGATAGAGAATATATCCGAAGTTATTTGATTTTCTTAAGCAGAGAACTAGACTCTTACCCAAGAATAATTGTAATGGGAATTTTAGGTCCCATTTTGTTCTCATTCCACTCTCAATTGCCATATGCAGCAAAACTTACACCTACAGTTTTACCTTTTGGTTCATTTAATGTGGATTTTTTTGTCTGGAGACCAAACAAATCTTGGTTGGGGCCTTGTGCAGGTCATGAATGCAGCAAGGTCAGGCTGCAGTCAATGAGCTGTGGGATGGTCAGGGCTTCTTCAGCAGCAATGGCACAGCATCTCCATCGATAGAGATGGGCAGAAGCATCTCAGTTCAGGGTTGAAGCAGTGGCAGAGTTTACCACAAGAAGGGATTTAACCTGCAGATAAGCAAAAGCACATATATGCCCAGAAATGTTTCAGCAGTGACTAGCAGTCAATCATTCACCCCGTCATCTCAGTTTAGTGTGGAAATGCAGCCTGTGGATCCTACGGGGAATCAATTTATTGGCATCTAAATGCACATACTATGTCTTCTTGAAGTATTAAAACTCCATCAGAAAAAGCACTTGCTTGGAGCACTGCCAAGGTGTTTCAGCAGTTAATACTAGTGCAGATCCATATATTATTCCCACATTTCAATAGAGGAGCATTTTAGTGCTGAGGTCAGCCTCTGTCTTTACTTTGAAAATGAGGTTCCTATTTTCCACATTCACAATCTATTGTTCAGAGATGCTGTCTATTCAAGCATAGTAATTTTATCATGTTTTGTGACATTTAGTAAGAAGATTAAGAAGCTGATGTATAGCAGATGCACACACTGTGTGGGTTTGATGAGGGTATTTCTGACTTGTCTCTTCTAGACTTTAAAATTTTGTGCAAAACACCTACCATGCCAGAAATATGCCCTCTTCCCCCTCCCCACATTTGTGAGGGGGTCCAGTTTACCCAGATCCTGAGAAGTCCAGTCTCCAGGACAACAAAAATTACTGACATGTATTTCTAAGCACATATTAAACTCATGCTTCACATATAAGCTTAGCAACAACAAACAGCTCGACCCCCTCTGTGCATAAAGCACCACTTCCAGCATTTTCCATTCCTTCCACCTTTAATCTAGTCCAAAGATTGAGGACGCTTTCCTATCAAATATTTCTACTCTTATTTATTCTTCTTTGCTTGCACTTCAAAGAGGAGAGTTAAGAGAACTCTATAAGAAAGCACAGTTTGAGGACTCTTGCCTTAAAATAAATGGATATAATCCACATTGTTCCCACTTTTCCAGAGGCTCTAGGCCCCTAACTGTCCCCTCACGGGGGATGGTGGCAGAGAGGGATTCAACGGGATAAAAGATTCTCACTCTTTCATACACACACACACAGAGCTGAAATCTGGAGCTAATACACAGAATAGAAAACATATCTAGTCAGCTGCCTTTATAGCTAAAGCAAATACTTCCCTCCTGTCCCACACTGAAGTGGCCTTGCCCTTGAGTATGCAACCCTGAATATACAGATATCTCCTTTACTGGGTACCTGTCTGCTCAGTCAAAATACAAATTGTACTTGAGTTAAAACAGCACACCAAGTTAACTGTGGTCGTTTTTGAGTAGTGTAACACCTCCCTGTGAAACGTATTCCTGTGGCAGACAGAAGGCTTGAAGAGAGGGAGTACAGAAAGACTCTGCACTGTAAATCAAGTGAACACTCACTGCAGAATAGGTCAAAGTACCACAGAAATTTAAGTCGAGGGAAGCTTGAGTTGCTCCTGTGTCAATATCTGTTCAGGTTACACAGTGTAGGATTTTATTTATTCTTCATTTAAACAACGAAGAAAAATTAATAAATGTGTGTTTGGACAGGAATATAGCCTAAGCAGAGAGATTATGTTAATCATCTGACTACACTTTTTATTAATAATTATCTTCAGTTTATAAAACCCTTTCAGAGAAACTAGGGAAAATAGCCCAATTCAGCTTTCTGAAAACGCCATATATTTAAAGGCCTCTCCTCAGATATGACAGCAATGAATCTGCTACATAAATGATATCTTGCCATTAATCCTTGCTTTATTTTAGTTTTTGATCTTCATTTCTCAGGTTTTTTTTCCCATCTGAAAGCACACACTCTATAAAGTCTGAACTAAAGTAGGAGCCATTCTGAATTGAATTTCTTCTTACTTTCCATATTTTTTCATGCCCCTTTCCAGGGGGCAGTGAATGCCCAAGTCTCAGCGAATCTTCATGAATAATGCAGAATTCACTCTGTGAACCAGATACCCATCATTATACCAGATAGCTCAACTAAGCCTGCACTCAGCAAAGCAGCTTAATCCAGAGTTTTTCATTATCCTGCCTGCCCCTCAGGCTATGCCAGCTCTGCATGTTGGAGGAGGAGGACATGAGCCAGCTTTGTGTATCCACACCAGTGCACAGACCAGCAGAAATCTCGGTGAGGAAACAGCAGTTCCCAGGTTGCCTTTTGGCATTGGTGCCATTCCTGCTTCCCACCAGAGCAGAGTCAACTCAGAGTCCACAGACAGGAATTTCTATTTTTCTATAAGCACAGCAAGAATGAGCAATATCATTAAAATAGGAGCTACTCTATTAAAAATAATCAGGGAGTAATTTCACTGATTCTCCTCTTCTACTGGTCCTCCTTCCAAATCAGAAAGGCTCCTTTACCATGAAGGGAGAACAGAAGAGGCACTAACCCAGAAGTTCCAACAAATCCCATAACCAGAGTAGGGAGCTTTTTGAAGTGCTCTCCTCTTTGTATGGACAGCCTTGCTATTTTTCACAGAATGAAGAATATCACCACGAAGCATGGTTTAAAGGACTGAAAGGTCAAAGTAGTAAAGAATTTTATTTTCTAAAATGTATTTCTCTTTATATTTCTGATATTGCTTCTCCTGACAAGACCTATTCTGAACACACTGGGCAACAAAATAGAAATTCTACCTCCTGACAATTGTTCTGTCAGAAAACTGGAAATGAGAAATGATGCTCTGAGTCACAGTCCATCTTCCTAATTCTCCCTTCATCTCCCCATGAAGGATACAAAGACCAGTTTTTCTGTAAGTGTTCCCTTTCCTCCTGGCTTCTGCATGGCAGCCATGTATTTGGGAACCTATGCACCAACAAAGTGATAGATGGGTCTCCAAGATTTCAGAGATCCTTTTACATACACCATTTTATTTTTATCTTCTGAGCTTATTCCACCTTATCTATCCAGATTTGCAAAATCCACCTCTATAAACTTCAGGATCTCCTAATAAGTGAATTCATCTCGGGGTAAAAGACTCATACATTTTTATGTCTACTTGCACAATCTTGCATTTAATTCCTCTTCTTCCCTTCTGATAATTAATGATTTGGGAGTGTGGAATGCAGAGGGAAAGGTGAGGAGAAAAGCCAGGAATTGTGCCAACCTTTGGTTTGAAAAAGTAGTTTTCTTCTCTATTTTGGCAGCAAAGTTTTGCATTAGTTGTTTTGCATTCCTTAACTGCAGCTGTTACTACACTTTGTTCATAAGGGGAAATTGTCGGAGTATGCAAAAGTAATTCCAAAGCTACAAAGTAGGAATGGTTCAGCCTCTATGTTCTGGATTTTCATGTCTGTTGGCAATGTCTCTAATTGAAGCAGCAGATTCATAGCTCAGCACCACAAAATACATAATGAGGTGTAACTACTAAAGTTTACTTTACAAATAAATTAAACAAATAAATCCTGAAAGAAAAAAAAATGTGGGAACAAAAACAAATATATGTTGGTTTGTTTTTTCCCTGAAAATAAATGTCCAGGGATTTAACTATCACCTGGAGAGTGAAATTTTGGCACACCAGGGAGCGTGCAACTATGAATGAAGGAACTTTTGGTTTGTTCCTCTGCAACTTGCCGACAGGCTACGCTGCATATTTTAACAGAGTAAGGGTGATGTGCCCTTGTCCCTGTTCAGGAATGAAAAGAGCCAGCCATATCTATATGGCAATATCCATCATGTTGAGAAAAGGATGTTTTTACCTCGGGACAAGGCAGATGTGCAGTTCAAACCTCTCAGCCACCACATCTCCTTCTTACCGAGGTGCCAGCTGAACCAGTCAGATTTGCACAGTAGCTTGAGGTGCAGCACATCTCTGGTATTTGAAATTAAGTCATGTCTTTACAATTCATGCTCAGTACTTAACTTTCTCTGCATGGCTTTTCTTCTTCCATGCTCCTCTTCTGATCTCAAATTACAGAAATTTACTGGCATTCAGGGCTCCTCAATATACTCTTAACCGCTTGTTTTTTCCTGTTCATCAGAAGGATAATTTCATCTTCTAGAGTCTGATGCCATCCTGAAGAGCAAACATTAGAAATAGATTACAAGCAGTGCGCGTTCAAATAAATTACATGTTTAAATGTGTCAGTTAAATTATAATGCTCAATTAGACAGCTAATTATGTTGAAAATGCAGTTGTATGCATAAATTGATGGCCACTCCCCCAGCCTGCCTGGCTGCTTCCATTCATATATTGTCCCTTTGTAAGTTTTATCTTTCAAATATCACCTGCTTGAAGGTTTATCCAAGTGCAGTCAGACACTGCTTTACTATTAGTTCATTATAAAAAAATAATTTCAGATACAATTCAACCTTTGCACTGAGTTTTCTTACCTGCCATCAGTAATTTAGTGGCAGTAGGATGTGTGGACCAGGTTCCCAGACTTCCCAAGGTCATAGTCCCAAAGCACTTTTCCTTGTTTATGATATCATATTTCCAGGATGCTTTTCAATCACTCTCACTGCATCATTTTACAAGGGAAAGCAAAATTTCTTTTAAATTTACATGCACATGTGAATTTTAAACATGGCCTTTCAGTTGATAGAGAAGCAGTATATGAAATCACAGATGATACACTTACATTTAAAAAACACAGTCTTAAAACTGTCACTGAGTTCATTAGTACGAGCTAGAACCTGGAAATCAATTGGGAAGAAGAAAGGGTCTGTCAGCATGAACTAATAGGTTTCATTTAAAAGTGATATCTTGGTATGACAAAAATACATCCTCATATTTAATTAATTACATATCTCTCACAACCATCACAAAAACCAGATCTTTTCATATATATTTTCCATGCTTTACCCCTCATTCAGTTTCTATAGGTCTACCAGGTTTACTGGCAACCAGTCTGACTGAAGCACTTATACACAGAAAAACCCAAGCTTTCATAATTGACGAGATCTGAGAAGAGATAAATTATTTGTTTGGTGTTTCCAGAAAGCTACAGATTTCATTTCTCACAATACAAAAGGAATCATACAACATGAAAGTTCATCAGTGTTAAAAATTTAGGCAAAATACAGTACAATAGTATCAAAGGGATAAAAATAAACTTCACTTGAGCTCAGCATAAAATATAATTTCATGCAGTTCTCTTCAGTTCTTATGCCTAAAAAATGCAAAAAAATTAATAGTGAAATAAAAACCCCAAACCTGACCATTTTCTTGCTTTTCTAGGTTGTACTTTCCTCTGAATTATGAAAGGTAATAGTTTCATTTTAAGGTGTAAAACCATTGTCATACAGTTAATCCCTACTCTTAGATCATATGATCCAAATGGTCTCACATTATTAGAGTGTTATCAGTCAGCCCACATTTCCTGGTAATAGATTTACGATCCCTCCCAGTAAAGAAAAACTGAAATAACCCTGTATCTGTAGCTCTAGACATATATGGTAGTAAAATCCAGCTCCTCGAGACAACCAAAGTTAATCTGGATAAGTACTGTAAATGACAATGTATGAACCTACTTCAACTTTGACAGCATAAGAGACAAAATTATCTATTGTATTACACCTTCCTTTATTTTTTTTAATTTGTTAACTCTATAGTCATTCAAGAGGGAAAGCTTTCAGCATTATGTTCTGCTTTGTCCCTTCAGGAGTTGTAGCAACTCCTCTGAAGTACCTCTACAGTTGAAACCAGGGAATTCCAGGGCACATTTTTTATGGCACGCACTACAAATTATTAAATTCCACTTTGAAAATAATAATTCTGTTCAAGTCTGTTTTCAAAAATGCTATTAAAATCCACACATCAATTTCTGACATGTCATTTTGAACCAGTAGTCCTGGAACAACAGACTACTTGAAATATATAGAAGCAGGGTTAGTATTTATCATTTGGTCCAAGTCTCTGAGCAGTGCCAGTCAGCCAGCCTACGGAGTCAGAGAGTGACACTGAGAAGGGCTAGAAAGTGCTCAGAGATTTTTAAATGTTCTTATGACTGTCACTAAGCTTGCTGCTTCACAACAGATTGAAAAATGTGAGAGGTTTTCCAGCTAAGTCACGTGTGTCTTAAAGAGGATTAACATGAACAGCCAACTAACAAATGCCAGGGTTTTTTTCTTTCCATTTTTTTGATCCTCCTTTCTTTCTATCCTGTAATAAAACTTTCTTTTTTTTTTTTTGGCCTTCTATTCTATATATTTTCCCCCTTTTGGCACAGCACATAAAGGGAGCTGCAAGTCATTTAATAGATGCATCTAGCACAACAAAATCCTGTGCTACAGACTCTGAGGAGGCAGACTGCAAAGTGAATCTCACTCGAAGCAGAAGCAGAGAGTATTAAATCACAACCACTGGAACAATTCAGGATCCCAAACGCTCATTTACACATTTCAGTTGTGGCATGCTTATCTCTCCATTCTCTACTATCCCCACTCTGTAGATCAACAAAACCTGTTCAGTCTTAAAACACCTTTGGCTTAGCATCCAAAGTCTTTACAGTCAGAAATAAAATGTAAATGCTTTGGATGAACCACACTAAAATGCAGCCTTCAAAGTGACACCTTCATCAAGGCAGAAGGCAGCACATTTGTGCAGCCTCATCCCATCAGCTGGCCAGCTTTCATCTACATCCCCAAATTATTAAAGGCATCACAGTTTGGCCCAGTTCTACAATTATTGTTCACACACGGTAGGTTGGCTGACTGTGGCAAGAAAATCAGAGAAGCAAACACTGTAAGTAGCAGATGTCACCATTTTTCCAGGTCTGAGTAGTTTAATCAATTAGTCTCATTCATGGTGAAGCCTCTCCGTGATAACCTGATACATTCTTGGTACATTCTCAACTAAAAGATAAGATAAAGAAAAAATACCAAGGTTTCCATTTTGGTGGAAAAATTATACAAGCGGTTAACACTGAGCTGGTATTATTCACCTTTCTCTTCTAGGATCATCTCTTTTCATAACAAAAAGTCATTTCTGGTTCCCTCATCAACTGCTGTACACCAGCTCAATGTCATCATAGCATTCTCATCATAGCAGTTCTTCAAAGCCTGGCAAACTGGATTCCCCAACAAACACCATCCACCTGTAGGACACAGGCTTGACCCCAGCTGCAGTCCCAAGAGTTCTTGACATAAAAATTGCATCTGAATTACCCCTACTTCAATTGCCAGAACACACCTCCATCATGAATTTGCATAAATCCTTTTGAGAGATACTTCAACTCTGAAGAAAAAAAATGTTTTCTTTATTTCTGCTTAAAATAACTTTTTAGACCATCCACTCACATTAAAACTCCACCCTGTCCTGTTTTTCAATTTGCTTCCTTTCAGTTCAGAGGGAAGTTTTCTTAGATGTATTTTTCAACCACTTTAAGGAAATACACAAAAAAGGAGGAAAAAACACCAAATCTTGATCTTCACCATCATAGGACTTTTTCCCCTCATTAACATTGCTGAATATCATTCACAAAACAATGTGACATCTGCATGCACCTAAACTATGAACATGTCAACATTTTCTTTTTAAATTTTTCAGGAAGTAGTGGTCAGGCTTAAATGCTAAAGAAGAGGAAGATAAAATTCTGAATGGGACCTCTGAGAGACAGATTATAGCACATTTTACTATTACATTAAGTTTTCTCCAGGTAAAAAAAAAAAGCCAAAGGTAAAGGAGACCTCTGAGTCTCTTACCCTGCTCATTTAGGTCAGAAAACCTTGTTGTGCTTAAATATTTCAAAATAATTCTTCCAAAATAACCTCAAACAAGGAATATTTCACTTTTTTTGGTAAAACTCTCTCAAAATACAAAGTCTGGCTGAGCCAATTGGAGCTGTAGACAAGAAGAAGGGGTATATTAGTACGGTGAGAGACTGATCTCACTATACTTGTCAGTCAGCAGATTAATGCCTTAGTGAAATGCCTTCCTCTCTTGTCCTTCTCTCAGCAAGTGAACTTCATATGGACCAATTCTGTTCTTAGATCAGGCTCCAAAAATTTGGATGTCATAATAAAATAAACAGAATTTTTCTCTACTATAGTTGTTTAATTTCCTATAATTAATACCATCTTCATTCAGTTCCTTACACGAGAGAATCTATCTATTCAGACCTTGATGAGCACACAATAGCCTTCCAGAGATACTTCTTGGCTGTGCTTAAAGCTTTAACTATTTGAATTCAGTTCTCACAGACATCTTCAGCTCCTTATTTAAGTAGACTTTTCTACACATAAGAAGCACCATTTTAGCAGATTATCAGCCGTGAACTTTTTCAATATATATCCAATAGCAAATTAAACAACAAAAAAAATCAGATTTTATGGATCAAAGTAAATTTAGCAGTTCCTCATTTTGAAGCTAATGATGTTTGTACCTTTAAATAGCTAAATCTACTATTACTCCTAATACCTGGGTAAGAAAAATTCAGCATTATGTTCTCTAGGAAGGAGGCATGGATGAAGGTCCATAAGCAGCTTCTTTCATCCAGTTGCTCAAAGGAATGTGCACTGGCTAGGTGACAATCTCTGCCATGAACCATAAAGAAAATGCTGAACCTGGTGATATAAACCACCTCCTCTGCGAAAGTGGTTCTACCAGCTGGCAGCAGTAACCAGGAACGCCATAAATTTATTTATCATACCACACAAGCTGCATGGGAGAAAAGGGAAGTAATCACTGTGTTTACGCTCTGCACAGCACTGCAGAAAGGAATGCCTGTGTGAGTCTCTGTGATTTAACTTCGCTTACTCCAAATCTCATCCAGTGAAATAATCATTGACTAATGTCAGCACGTAGCTGCAGAGACACTGATGGCACTGATCATTATTTTTACAAGATTACCAAGCAATTTATTTTGGTTTGAATAGGAAGCAGTCCATCCTCCTTTGTCTGTTGGGTTCAGTTATGCCCATTATTAATAAGTAAGTTGCTTATATTGCTTTTCTCATAAATTTCATCTTAATCTTGTGCTTGTGGCATCATTTTTGTTGTGAAAATCATTACATCTTAGTGAATTATAAACAGCAAGTAAGGCTTCTTTTAGAGTACATCAGGTTTCCTAATTCAAGATTGTTGTAATTTTCTCAAAACCTCCCTGATGTGAGTAACAAGCAAAAGGGAATTTTTCACCCTGCTTTTAAAATGAAGAAAACAATTATTAGCCCCAAATGACTGTGGACCATAGGAGGATTCTGCAACATCTGTTTCCACCACCTACCACATCCTCTTTCTTGTATTTACAGCCAACATCGCCAGTCCCACTGCCTACCCAGTGACTCCTACATTTAACTTCATTCCACTAGGCAATCCCATATATTTTAGTAGTATTAAGAATCATCTAATCATTTAGGTTGGAAAAGGCCTCCAAGGTCAGCAGTCCAACAACCCAGCACTGCCATCTTCATCTCTAAACCATGTCACTAAGTGCCACACCTAGATGTTTTTTGAACACTTTCAGGGATGGTGACTTCACCACTTCCCTGGGCAGCCTGTTCCAATTCTTTACAAGACTTCCTGTGAAGAAATTTCTCTTAAAATCCAATCTAAACCTCCCCTGGTACAACTTGAGGCCATTTCTTCTTGTCCTATCACTCGTTACCTGGGAGAAAAGACCAACTTCTACCTGGCTACAACTTTTCATTCCTCTCCCCTGAGCCTCCCTTTCTCCAGGCTGAAACACCCCCACCTCCCTTAGCCACTCCTCATCCATCATGTGCTCCAGACCCTTCCCCAGCTCCATTGCCCTTCCCTGGGCATGCTCCAGCACCTCAATGTCCTTCTTGAGGCAAAGGGGCCAAAACTGAACATGGAATTTGCAGCTGCAAAGCCTTTAAGGCAGGGATTGGGTTTTTAATTTACAAATACAACTGATCAACACAATAGAAATTCCTCAGACCACTCTGTACACAGGCACACAGAGGCATCTTCTCATCCTGGTATACATGTTCCTGGGGCTGGTCCAGTGCAAGTGTCCATCCCAGCTGTTCACTGATTTGGCAGACATCTTTCCCACCTATAATGTAAAGACACCAACAAGACTTGGTCAGTTCTCAAAACCCAGCTGGACCTGAGGGTGTGGAAAATAAAGCCACAAAGTTTCTTGTCCAGCGCTACTGATGGACCCGAACCAAAGACTTCCTCATAACATGGGAAGCTGAGCAAGACCACCACTTCTTACAAAAATTTGTGCAATCTGCTATGTACAGAGTGGTGACCACTAAAGCCTGAGTCAACTTCTGTCTCTTCCCTCAAATGTTTTGCAAAAGAGGCTCTTTAGACCACTGTAATTCCTGTACCTTTAGAGGAACTACTGTTCTTTTGAGCAGATGCTGTTCATATACAACAAAGTTTTCAATTACAACCACACCCATTGGCAGTGGAGAGGAGAACAAATCAGCCCTAGTATGGATAGCAAAATCCCTAGTGTAGAAAGAGGTTCACTAAGAGCCAAGTACTTTTGCAGGCTTAGGGTATGTCATTTGTCATTTTTCTGCTGTGCAAATACTCTGCACCTCCACCATGTTAACATCATGACATATGCCAACATATGGTACCTTACCCATTCCAGTGCTGGCAAGGTCAGCAGGAATGCTCAGCAACTCTGGTTTGTTTTTTTCCGTTTGCATCTTTTTTACAAGCAATAGAAACCCTGCCTGGAGAAAGTGCATTCATTACAATACTTCTCCTTTTCTTCTTTCAGGTATGGGTCATTGGAGGCAGACAGAGGTTAGACTGAGCTCATAAAAAGACACAGAACATGTAGAGTGTGCTGCAAGAACTGTCTCATTTTCAGCCTTTGCCCTGTTCTCAGTTAATATGAAAACTATGAGTGATTAATTTTTTAAAACTTGGAGAAGATGATGCCAAAGGCATCTCTAATCAATTCACTGGTGAGGCACATATAATTCTGCTGAGTCCTACATGGCAAATAAGTTATGTGGAATTTTAATACAGCAATTACTATCTGCCAATTCAAGATAATGATTAGCTAACGAGCCATTTAAGATGCATGTGTAAGTGCATCAACGAGAGGGATAAATTCAAAGTTACAGGAGAAGAGGCAGCAGAATGAAGTGTTTGCCAGATGAACTACCCCTTAATACTACAAGGAGGGTGAAAATAGAGTGTGTCCACTACACAGCTTCAGCATCAGATAACAATGGCACAAGAAAAACAAGAAACAGAACCACTGGCCCACGTAAGAACTCCTAGCCCTAACGTGAATCCAGTAGTCTGACAAACAGACTGGCATGAGATATCTTTGGGCAGAGAAAACATTAATAACCAAAGAAACACAGGGAAAAGAGGAAAGGAGACTTTTGGAGGGCATGAAAAATTCAGGGAAAAAAGGAACTTTAAAAAAAGTCATCATTTTCCTTTCCTCTACTTGTCTTTCTGACCTATCTCTTAGCTCCTCTGGTTTTCAGGCATGTGCATAAAATCCTCCTGGACCATAAAAGGTTCTCCCAACAAAAGGTGATGTAGTTCCTCTGCTTATCTAGCATTACACAGCGCAGCTTCAGGGTCAGAAGTCACTGGCTATTTTTAAGCTCCATCTCTCTAAGAAAAGCTTTTCCCATGGTTGCTAACTATTGGTGGATGTAATTGTGTGTACTCTAGTGTATCTCAAAACATTGTTATGCTAGATCAAATCTATAGCAAGCTTCTCTCTAGCTACAAAAAAAGTATCACTGTATTATTATGACAAAGTGATGGATAAAATTTGGCAGAAAGTCTTTTATAAGGAGAAAAAAAATGCAATAAGATACTCTTGGTGGTGAAAGAAAACCCAAAACAAAACTACCCATAAAAGCATGGCAGGGCATAATTTGCTCATACTTGGGACTAGTGGACCCTGGGAACATAAAAGGAATCACAAAAGAAACAACTGAATTGCTGCATGACTGTGACCCAGCCAAGGGTGCAGCTTTGAAAAACAGTGCAGCTTTCTAATGAGTTTCCCAGCAGCACATAGATGTATTCAGAAAAATAAGAGGTGATAGTGAGAAACGTAATGTATCAGAAAACTGCAGGGTTTTCACCTAGGGGCAGATGCTGAGATAAATTTGTTGCAGAGAATCCTCTCTGTTTTCTTCTTAGAGTATGAACCAAACATGTCCACAAAATTCTATCCAAACTTTCAATCCCTGGTATTTTATATAGGATATATACATATATATAAAAACAGAACTCCACACTACTTAAGATTAGTATGATGACAACCACTGGACCCATAGACAGCATGAAAATTTCTACATAAGGATTCTCACTAAAAATTTCTGAGAAATTACTGGTTAAGTGAGAAATGGTGTAAAACAGGAAAACTGAACAGAAACAGTACAGATCATAAGAAAAAACAAATTCCAAAGCCTAAGTAGTACTAAAGTGTGGGGCAATCACACACTAACAAAAAGGTGAGACAACTTAGCACCTTATTCCTCAAGTTTTTACCAATGACTTTGCAGAACAGATCTTCTCCTTAAAGCTTGTTTTTTTTCTGTGTTTAACGTCTACTTTAAAAACAACACATAAAACAAGCCAGTGGTGGAAGTCTACAATCCAATGCATACCTTCTGTACTGCTCCTCTGCTGAAAACTCTCTATATGAGTAAGTGTGGGAGATGGACATTTTATAAGGTTGGAGCATAACATAACACATTCCTCACTTTCCCATGACAAATGCATCATACTTGGGTCCTCTTTCCAGAAATTGCCTATCACTGCATGTCAGGTCAAGAAGATTTGTGTTCCAAGAGGAAGCATTTCTACCTGTTCCAGCTTTGCTGTTAGCAGTTCTTTGTCCATCACACATTCAAACACACTTAAAATCAAAATGAAGATGCTACAGGAGTACTCATCATATTTATGGATAACTAAATAATATTGTACATGCGTTTTTAAGTTTTACCTCCACATCACCTAAAGATTAATATTGTCATTTTCACATAAACCTCTTTGCTAGTTTAAAGAATAGCAGAAGAAAAATCTAAAGCACTGTCACATTCCCATTTCTTGATTTTTTGGTACTTAAAATTGTCTCCCCAAACCCACAATATACCAAAAGAAGAGCAAATATTACCAGAATAAAATGTAAAGAAAGAGGATCAGCTTAGGCTGCAACTGAGGTCAAAACATTCAGCACCTTTTAGAAGCACAGTAACCTTAGTAAGAAAAGATCCATTGTACTAGGGAATCTTCAGCCCCATGTGAATGACCAGAGCCAAAGGCTAAGCTGGGCAGTCACTTTGCTGCTCTGGCAGGGGATGCCAGGGCTAGGGTTTTTTTGGAACAAAAAACTGTTAAAGCATAACCACTGCAATGAGGCCATGGCAATAAGGACTTGTAATCTTGTGTCCTGTGGATAGCTTTTGATAGTGAAGTCTCTAAGACACTTGGCCTTTTTTTCTTTTTTAAGTATTTTTATTATGTCAGGCAGTAATTTTTTGTGCTAAGAGTAGTATCAGGCAACACTGACACCACTATTTCAGGCTGTATAGGAAAAGGAAAGACTAAAGCCATCTACATTCTCCTTCAATGCAGTGTTAGGATTAGCACTAGACAGTTGACACCAGCAGCAGTTTCATCAAAGCCAAATAATTATATGGTTAGCTTTCCTTCAAAATACATTCCCTAGCTGCTAAAACCTGCAATGTTAAAACTTTCTGCAATGTGTGGAGTTTCTCTGGAAGTCACACACTAGGCAAAATAAGTTTGGTCTCCCTTTAACCCCACTGATATATTTCCAAAATTATGTTCTAGTCCAATTACATTATTCTTCTGGTAATATACCAGGACATGAGGGTGGATATTAAGTCATTACTCAAGTCTGCAGTTACACCTCAGTGATAACTTGCTTTTTCATCACTGATTCAAGGGAAAAACAGTGTCACTTTTCAAACCCAAGAGAGAAAGATGGAAAATTTCTACCCGGTACAGCTAGCTGCTTTGGGAAGACATGACTCACCACAGATGCAGCTCTGAGCATACTCTGGGGTTCAGGGCTCTGGCACCAGCTGCCTGCCCTCAACCTGTTTGCTGTTTTACCTCCCTCACCCAGGCAAGGCACCTCTGCAGAAGAGAGATGCACAGCTCTGTCTGCAATGGAGGCATCTAGATTCCAGTCCTTGAACAGCTGGTGGGACATCCTGCCCTTTTCCAATCTTCAGATATCCTACTTTGTTTGCTCTGTCTCATTCATCCATAAGCAAAAAAGTAAGAGAAATAGTGGTGGGCTGCATCCCTCCACACACAGACATCTTCTGGTAAGTCTGCTTCTCTTCCTGACCTCCTTCCCCCTCCAGCAACTTCCCGTGTCATCCCAGCTGTCATTTTGCTGCAAAAGCTGAGTGCCCTCCTGAGCACATGGCACATGAGTGTATCCAGATATTTCTTAAATATCTCCAGTGAGGGAGATTCCACACCCTCTCTGAACAATCTGTTACAGTACTCAGTCACGGCACAGTAAAGACATTCTTCCTCATGTTCAATCAGAACTTCCTGCACATCAGTTCCTGCCCGTTGCCTCTTGTTCCCCTGCTCAGCACCACCAAGCAGAGCCTGGTCCATCCTCTGACCCCTCCCTACAGACACTGACAGACATTGATGAGGGCCCCTCTCAGTCGTCTCTTCTCAATGATGAACAGGACCAACTCTAAACCTTTCCTCGTAAGGGGGATGCTCCAGTTCCTTCATCATCTTCACAGCCTTCTGCTAGATGGCTTCCAGGAGATCCATGTCCTTCTCATGCTGAGGAGCCCAGAACTGGACACAGCACTCCAGATGTGCCTCACCAGGGCTGAGGAAATGGGCAGGATCACGTCCCTTGACCTGCTGGCAATGCTCATTCTAATGCACTCCTGGACACCACTGGCCTTCTTGGCCACCAGGGCACTGCTGGCTCACGGACACCTTGTTGTCCACCAGGGCCCTCAGGTCCTTCTCTGCAGAACTGCTTTCCAGCAGGTCACTCCCTTCATCCAAGTCATTGTGAATAAGTTAACACAGAGTCCAGGATCTTTTCTCTACTGCTCCCCTTCCTCCCTCTTTTCAGGATCTTGAACCCCACTTTTTGTGGACCCCATAGCCATTGTCCAGAGAAACTGTGGATGCCTCATCCCTGGAAGTGTTCAAGATCAGATTGTATGGGGTTTTGAGCAACCTCATCTAGTGCAAGTTCTCCCTGCTGTTGGAATAAGATGATCTTTAAGGTCCCAAATCATTCTATGACTGATTACCACATCCCAAAGCCATGTCTTTCACGTTAAAAATGTGGTCCATCTGTGCATCACCCTAGCTGCTTGTTACAGTGCTTGGAGCAAGAAATTATTCCTGATGCCCTCTAAAGATCTCCTTGACAGTTTGTGTCCTGCCATCCTGAAAGCAGGCCAAGCAGGTGAAGTCTCTGTGGTACGGTAGACAATGGTCAAAGCATAGGTATGGGGAAGCATGGCAAATTGACTACATCACCCTTCCCCAAACCCGCCAAGGCAAGCGCTATCTGCTGACCATGGTAGAACCAACCACTGGGTGGCTGCAGACCTACCGTGTGCCTCACACCACCACCCAGAACACCATCTTGGGCCTGGAAAGGCAAGTCCTGTGGAGACATGGCACCCCTGAGAGAATCGAGTCAGACAATGGGACTCATTTCAAGAACAGCCTTATAAACACGTGGGCTAGAGAACACGGCATCGAATGAGTGTACCACATTCCTTATCATGTACCAGCTGCCAGGAAAGTTGAACGCTGCAATGGACTGCTGAAGACCACCTTGAAGGCACTTAGCAGGGGAACCTTCATAAACTGGGAATTGCATTTAGCAAAGGCCACCTAGATAGTCAATACCCAAGGCTCCATCAATCGAGCTGGTCCTGCCCAGTCCAAACCTTTGCACACAGTAGATGGAGACAAAGTCCCTGTGGTGCACACAAGAGGTATTTTAGGAAAGACTGTTTGGATTAGTCCCGCCTCAGGCAAAGGCAGACCCATCTGTGGGATCATCTTTGCTCAAGTACTTGGTGGTGATGCAGAAAGATGGGGAAACCCGTTGTATGCCACAAGGGGACCTAATTTTAAGTGAGCACTGTGTGTAGTGAAGGTATTGATTTGGGTATGATGTAGATGGTATAGAATAAGGGGTGGATGGAAGGTGTACCCAAAAGTATGTGTTCTATTACCATCTCCATAAGCTGTTAACATAAGGTAGGGCAGTGTTCTTTATCTTCTCTATGACTCAGCCCTGATAACACCCTCTGGGGAAGCAGCAGCCACTCTGTGGGGGACCATCTCCGTTAATGGGCCATCAGGGTCTCCAGGAACAGCTCACAGAATTACATCATCCCATTGTGAGATGCCCCACCCACAGGGGAGGAGCATCCTACCTGGATATAAACGGAGGTTTGCAGCACTGGACTAGAACTTCCACTGGATTCCCAGAGGAGAAGAGCTCGGGAACCACCACGGGACCTCCAGAGACAGACCAGACCTTTCAACAGGATCTTTCAATCACCTCAACAAGACCACATCCATCATTCCAACGGGACTGCAGTCACCATTTAATTGGACTGCTAC
Organism: Pardalotus punctatus; assembly: GCA_013400915.1. Lineage (NCBI taxonomy): Eukaryota > Metazoa > Chordata > Aves > Passeriformes > Pardalotidae > Pardalotus > Pardalotus punctatus. The sequence continues at coordinate 180,117 of VZTX01020054.1, read as the reverse complement.
AGCCACCCTAACCAACAGGGTGGCAGGTTGCATTCTGACTTTGTCAGTTTAAACTGGTGTTTCTGTATTATTGCATTTATTTTAATTTTTTCCAATTAAATTGTAGTTCCGACTTAGAATCTCTTGCAGCATATTTGTGTGGGGTTAATTCCTCCCCGGTTTGCTTTCAAACAAGCACATATTTTGTCTCAGGGTGGTTTAGTAAGCTTGCTGGTAAAACTGTGGTTTAATAGTGAAGATGGTAGTGTTAGGTTAATGGTTGAACTCTATGATCCTAAAGTCCTTTCCAACCTAAATGATTCTATGATTCTTTCAAATAAACAATAAATTCAGAGCCCTGTTGGGATCAATAAAGATCAGGTAGCAACTATATAAAATTAACTGTGTCAGTGACAGCGCCATAATTAAATTTCTACTCAGACATTGATCAGCCACTCCTGCAAGCCTCTTGGTCCCCTCCCTTCCTCCTTCCCTCCCTTCTTCATTGTGAAACTCGACAGTGTTCCTCTGTGAAACTTGACAGTGTAGTTACACAGTCTTAAAAGAGTCCTGGCATTTCAGGGGTGGCCAAAGTTGACTTCCTACAGCTCAGTCATTCCCTGTGCTGTGGAGACTCAGTAAGTTCAAACAAGCACACACCAACATGATGTGTTTCTTTCAGAAGGTACCATAAACACTTGAAGGAATAACTTCATCATCTTCAGACTGTCCTGTGGACAACTGTTCTCCTTCTTATATTGAAAGCTTTGAATTTAGAAGAAAAATTCCCAGTAAGACAACTTGCATTATTTTTTGTTGTACATTTTTCCTAATATTGCCTGACTTATATTACAAGTAGCCTTTCCTGGGCTCCAGGTCAGAGAGCTCATGAGCTCCTAACACCTCCCAGTTCTGGTGGGCTTCAATATTTATTCATATCTACACACCTCCTCCTATCTACCAACCAAACATCACCACAGACACACTACAGAAAGATGCAATAAAGTGGAAAAGTTTAATTGTAGCACATGAAATCCAGACTCACTGCTACCCTGTTGTTCTGCAGCTGCTTTCTTTTACTGCTGGTTTCTTTGTATTATCTTTGGTTTGGTCTACACAAGAGACAAAAATCCTTTCCTACACAAAATTTATTCTGAATAAATCCATAGAAATCTATGGGGACATAGCACCTCCTGATCTGAAATCAGACTTAGGCACAAAGTCAGGATTTATAAATCTGGTAGTAAAATTTATGGCAGCACTTAAAAATGACAGAGTATAATTAAAATGAGAGATGTTAGGGTAGATTTTCTTTTCCCCTTATTATAGCTTCATGGCCAGGCTGCTGTGGTAATTGAGGATTCATCTTCTTCTTATGACCTTCATCATAATTATTTTTCTTTGTTTATTGTTCAAACTGAGTTTTGTTTCCATCTTCCAGTTCATTTTATAGATTGTGATCTTACTAGCAGCCTGGAGAGCCTTATTTAATTCTTATACATGTTAGGACCAAAGAAGAGAACTAATTAAAAAGAAAAACTGGGGAGTACAAAGAAGGTTCAAGATGGGAGGGTTGGAAGCAGCACAACAACAATTAATTGCCATAAAACACAAACTATCAGCAAGCAGAGTTATTGAGGTATTATTCCAAGCAGGATCCTCTTACCCCAGTAGTTCTGCCTTCCTTACTCAGTCTGGAAGAAAGCTTCTAATTGTATCTTCAGGAGGCACTCACAGATCTAAATTTCCTGTGTAATAACTTTAGGTCACATTGTGCACAACAGGAATCCTCACATTATGAGTTTGTCTCTGAAATTATGTATGCCACAGACTCCCTTCTTTCCCCCATTTTCACTGAAAAATTTGACCCAGTTTTACAGTCTTACAAGACTAAATACTTATGCCCAAAGAGGGAAAATTTTGTTGTAACCAGGGAAGCAATAGATTTGCTGGTTTTATTTGACTATGATAAAATTAATTTGAAAACCAGCATAAATTCACGTTTTTTCTCTGAAAATTAAATGGAGTTATTTTCTTTGACTGCACAAAGGCAAATGTTGGCCATGCACTTAAATCCCTCTGTGGCAAACAGTTGTTCTTGGCCAGTCCTTAACTATTGCACAGGTAGAAGGTAACTTATGATCTTTTTTCTGTACCATAGCTTTTGCATTTTTATCAGCTGTAGCAGCTATCATTTTCTAAGACAGATTTGATACAACATGGAACCAAACAGGCACCTGTTTAAACAACTTCCCAAAACATCGCTGCAATGTTTCCATATTTATTCACTTGCACTTATCCTAAGAAAAGCTTAGAACAATTTGAAGAGCACATAGTCCCTCTTTATGAACTGAAAACCAATACAACATGAGTATCCTCTATTTATTACAGAAATTACGAGTTCTGATTTTGAAGTAGGCTACAGTTAAAATGTGTCAGCCAAGGTATTCTTCCCTTACAATGGTGGTAGCAAAGCTGTCATCTCCAAATTTGGCCTTGCTGATGTTTTAAAACTTTTTTAAAGGGCTAGCAGACATAAATTACTACTCTGTCAGTGAGGGAAGATAAGCACTTGTCATACTAAAGACACTAATAAAGCAGAAGGGCCAAGCAGTCACTGTAAATTCTCACAGCTCTAAGAGAAATTCATGGGCCTAGACGCTGATGTCTCATCTATTTGCGATGTTTTCAGGTATCTTCCTGCCTCAGCGGGATGTTCCAGCTGGGCATGGGTATCCCAGAGATCCTGTATCACATCTGCCAACCATACAGAGATTTTTTATGCAGGTATTGGTGTCTACTGCAGTTAAGTACCTGAAACACTTCTACTTTATCTCTTTCACTACCTGTAAACTGTAAGCTTGTAAAAACATTCCTTGTGGCAGTACTACTCCTTATGCTGCATCATCCATCACAGTCCATTGGCACTGGGACACTCAATATTTTGTCTTAGAAAAATGTGAGATTTCCTCCTCTTGCCCTTGTATACTGCAGCATACCAAAAAGGCACACAGATCTCAGCAGATGGAAGTGAGACTGCCCTTGAGATCAAGTGTATGTGTTCCTCAGATTTATGCATCTAATGCACAAAACTGGGACAGATCTCATTGCAAAGTGCTTCAAACAAGACATAATTTAAAGAATCAGACTGCAACTTCCACAGCCTTGGTCCAAATGCATCCCAACCCCAACAAAAGGGAATCCAGGCACTTGGACTGGACAGCAGCTGTGGCATGTCCCCCCAGGCATCTGGAAAGGGGATCCATGACTCCAAGGCATCCTGCAGAATTCCTCTGCAAGTTACCTACATGCCACTGCTTATAACATTCAAAGTTAATTTCCTGCCCAAAATTAACCCTGACTCCCGTGTTCAGAAGAAGAAAGAAAGATTAGAATTTAGAAAACAGAATTAACATCACTAACTATTGGGGTTTCAGGAAGCTCTGGCAGAAGTTACCAGTAAAGACACTTACTTTGACTTACAAAGAGCATCAGTGAGATAGATTTGTTAAGCTTTCAAAATTGCTTTCATTCCATCTAGATGAAAGAAATCATACAATGCTCAACACTTCTAATTTTCAATCACAGCTAGCCAACCTGGAACCCATAGTCTCTTACCAAATTTTCCTTCTCACCATCCTAAGCAGATATATTAGTTGTCCATTTTTAACCTGTCTTCATCCCCCATGATCTGGATTCCAATGGCCAAACAGAAAACTTCTATTACAGGTATCACTTAAATTGGATGAAAGTCTTCCAACTGCTTCTATTAACAGAGAACAGTTGATCATTTATTAGTGATGTATTTTCAGCTTAAGACACTGCTGCTGTTTTTCATCTAAGAAGCAATTCAGCCTCTTAGACATTTTTATGCCTTTTTTATTTTGGCCTCTTAGACTTCTTTTACATTGCCCAGAGCCAAAAGGTCAATACACTGGAGCTGCATTATAACACAAATAAGACACAGATGCAAATCTTATTCCACAGATGCATCCTGAAAGAGCTCCCCACAGCGTTTTTCTTTAGGTGGAGATATTTATGACCAACCCCCACACACACTTTCAAAGAGAGTGAAGAGAGAGAGGGACCAAATATTCTTTTTGCAGAATAAGGGTCTATTCAGAAATAGCTATTGTAATAATTAATAGTCACTTACCTTGTACATGTAGAGGTAAGTGTGAATGATGACTGTAGCTGTAGGTCTGATTTTCCTTTGGAGAGCACAAAATTGTTTGCGGTCAGAAAGTCGTATTGTTATACTTGACGAGATGGCAAACCAAGAAAGGCCAGCATTTTCAAGCAAGGCTTGACATCCAGTAGGTGAATGTTCATATTCACAGCTTTCAGCTCCCTCAGGCCACTACTTCTGGTTTTATGGCCATTTTGAATTTCCCAAAAACATAAATATATGTCAACATTTAAGCTTAGATGACTAAGCTTCAGCATGTCACATAAGGTAGAATTCATTAAATTCAAGTGTAGAATCAGGCTCTGTTAAACATATAGCAGAGAAAGGAGAATTTTCAGGGCCATGGCCATTTGATCTTTTCCACACATCAACATTTAGAATGAAATCAGTTGTTGCCCCAGACATTTATCAGCAACTATTTCATTTTTTAAATAATCTTGACAGCTTGTTAACTTCACAGCTATAGATCATTATACTTCATTTCTAAAACAGAGGTCTGCAATTGTACATATCACTTTATGAAAACACAGGTTAATTTACAAAGCCTCACATTTAAAGGTTTCAGTAAAGAATTTTAAAAATCCTACCAAAAAAGTACAACTCCAAACTTTCCTGCTATGAAAGTCCCTGTAAACAAACACTGAAAAGTAGCAAATCACCCTCTAAGAGTATGTAATTAAATAAAGCCTTTCCAATGAAAAAAGGTTACTTAACCTGTTGAGAAAGGAACTGCTGTTATGTTTGGTTACCATTTCAAAGGAAAACGTATTGCAATTGGTGACTTCAACAGAAAATCTTTTACTGATCTTCTCTCTGGCATTTATGAAAGTCTGTCTCCTTTAGGTGCTAATGGGTATAGGAACAAGAGTTATTAAAAAAGACTTACTTGAGGATCTTTATTAAAGATCTTTTTTTTTTCCTTTTTTTAAAAAAAAGTACCTGACTTTTGAGGTCAACATTTTTTATAACTGGGGAGCAAAAAAAAAAGTCCTCTGCATTTGTTTACTTAAGAGGGTGTCCATTTTCCAGGAATATATTGGATGTGACATCATGTAAAATCGAACTCCCATGTACTTTGGGAGGGTCTCCAAACTGTAACAAATTCTTTGGAATTTCATGTCTCTTACAGTTATTTCGAGACTTTCCTCAGAAAATTAACTTCATGTCAGTAGTTTCCAGAGAAAGTCTTGATCACTCTGCAAACAGCACTAGATCCATAGCAACAGTCAGTTCTGGAAACGTAGCTTTGGGCATCAGAACCCAAATACACAAGCCATGTATTTTGTTCCCAGAACACCACCAAACAGAAAAGGATTGAATATGCTTGTTGTGTCCTGAGGAAGGAAACAGTTGTCTTCATCAAGGTCTGACATCACACGTCATATTATGCCCAATCCTTCAGATTTCCACTAGGATTGACTACTCCTACATCTAAGGATTAAATTTCAAGAAGTAATGAGAAACAGGGGAAAATAATGGGATTAATTGGAGAACAGGAAAATACATTAAACTTCCAGCCCATAGCCCACATGCTCAAGTGGGGCTGGCTGACCTCATTTAGTTCCTTCAGCTCTCACAGAGGAGCTGGGGGTAACCACACTTACCGACTTGCATGGTCCCTTCTGGAAGCTTCACTCCTTCAGCTATTAAATACCATAACTAAGTATAACATTTGCTCTGGAAAAAAAATCTTCACCTGGCAGGAGCAGGAATTTTACTGCTTTATAGATCTCATGCCCTTATAATTACCAGAGCTAAAGGAAACTAACTCCTGCCCTACAACACAAGGCACCCAACATGTCAGTGCTCAGCTAAACACTCTAGGTTACGAAAATTGTAAACAAATAAATGTATAGTCCTATAACAGCTTTATATCACCTACTTTAGAATTCATCAGATATTACTCAGTTGTTTTGCTTCGCTGAGCATCACAAAGGGAGGAATTTAAAGAATACCTTCTATAGAAAATTAAGGTCATTTAAAACCTGACAATTCTTTTAGACAAGAAATTTAATTTTATTGCAGCTCTTTCACAACTGGGATTTTCTTTCTAACATGAACATTGCATGATGGAATAGTTTTCTTAAAGGTAAGTAAATCAATTGCTTTTATCCATATTTCTATGCTCTTCTCCATTTCTTTGAAATACAGATGATCAGCCTAGGATGTAGTTCAATACGTCCAACTTATGGACTGTATTTTATAATGGAATCCATTCAAACCCAGTAAAACTTTTTAAAAAGCAAATATTTATCTCTTTCTCTTGCTTCTATCTCTTAATTTCCTGAACTTACTCCTGTCCATAAAAGGTGAGCAGCTAGAACATACTGCAGGTGACAACTGGAATTTTTTTATTATTATAACAGGAAATATGCCATAGCAAGTCAAGCACTAAGCACTTTCTGGATTTTCTTTTTCACTAGATAATTCCCTTGGTCTAGAGTACACAGAAGATTATAGTTTTATTAAGAGCAATTAATTTTGCTGTTTGGATCACTGATTACATATTACCAAATTTTACAATTTTGTTATTATTTATGTATCTCTTATTACCCATCAGTATCTTCAAGCAAACAGAGTTCAAATAATTTAAATTTTATGTTAATAGAGGGGAACAAAGTAATTTCCTTATCTGAACTACATAGATACAAACACCTGAGTGAAAAATTTCCAAACTTCCAGAACACTGTTAGTTCACTCAAAGGATGATCAGTTTTGACATACTTCTCCTTTTACCAGTATGCCCCTAATAAGGCACCTATCAAGAAAGCCACCTGGCTGACACATTTTTGAGTTAGATATCTGCATGCAGAGAAAGCTCCCAGTCACTGAGTTACAGCAGATATTAGAGCCACTCGTCCTCAAAGAAAACGTATTTTCAGTTAATACCCATAAGTGCTCTGCTAACAGGAACTTCCCAAATCTGGATTATAATGATTTCAACATGCTTTATTGATCTATTTTATTTCTTTATTGAAACATGGCTAGAAGCAAGCTGGTATGTTTTATATAATGCCCTGACCTTCCCCAAAGCTTGGCAAAATCTCAGGCACAACTGAAGGTATGGATGTCAGGCAAAAATAGAGTTTGTAAAGGCTTTTGAAAAATCATTCTCTGGCTAAAGGTCACTGAATACTATTTAAATTATATAAAGGGACTGGGAATTAAGATCATTCACCTTTGGCTGTTTTCCTGCTTCACAGAATGTGAGGACAATTAGTAATGCCAAGAGCTTACAATATTTAATGATGCAAAGTGCTTAACAGAAATACCCATTTTATTTCCACGACACCACAACAGAGACTGAACAGGTTTGCTGTTCTGCCTGCACAGGATATCATCTTTTTCCTTCATGATTTTTGAAAGCACTACATTCATAACTTCTTTCCTGAAGAAGACACACATAATCCAAATTCCTCCTGCTTAATTATCTTGGAATCATAGAATAGTTTGGGTTAGAAGGGACTTTAAAAGGTCACCTAGTCCAACTTCTGAGCTGAGACACCTTTCACTAGACCAGGTTGCTCAATCCCCCATCCAACCTGGCCTTGAACACTTCCAGAGACTGGTCATCCAGAAATTCCCTGGGCAACATGTGCCAGTATTTTATGACCCTCATCGTAAAAATGTCTTCCCAAAACCTGATCTAAACCTGCCCTCTTGCAGTTTAAAGCCCAAAGTTGGATGGCTCCATGCACACTGCCTGGGTCTCACACTCATGTATGTGCTTGTTGAAGAAAGAGAGGCAGGCGCTGCAGAATTCAATGTTATTGTAATGTTTCACTGAGGCACACACTCACTGTAGGAGATCAGAATGAAAAAAAACGATGGAGCACAAAAACTAACAAAGCTTCAAATCTGATACTGAAAGCATTTGGTTGACAAATTCACTTACAGCCCCTCAGTAACAGTTCTTATGGAGGAAGCTGAAAAAATATAACACTGAATGTATGGAAACAGAAGTTGGGGAAAACTGGCTAGGAGGAAAGGGGTCAGAATAGCCAGGCATTTCAGGACTTCGGAATAGCAATGCCTTCCCTCTTGCCCATTCTCCTTCCAAGGTAGGTAATTACAGATTTTAATCCCTTAGTATGGTATAATTAGACACGCCGGGACATGCTGCATAGCAAGGGTTATGCGTTATGGGGAAAAAAGTCTTGGTGATTGGCTGGCGAGACACGTGAACACCACAGGATCAAAGCAGTGACTGGATGGAAAGGGACGTGACCAGCGGCGCCACGTGGGCAGGCAGCCAATCCATGCTTGTCTTGCTTGGGTTTAGAGTATAAAAAGGCTTGGCTTTTTGCAATAAAGAGGTTTTCTTCGAAGCAGCAAGAAGATTGTTCCCCATTGCTACACAAGCCCACAGGAGACACCAGACATTTTCCATCTTCATCGATTAATGTGAAACTGAACAAGAGAGAGACCGCTTAATTGGAAGGATATGGGTAAGGAGAGCAATGGAAGAAGTAAGAACACATCCAACACCACACCTGACTAATTCAGTGTCTAGCACTCACTTCAGAGAGATAGAAACAGAATGAATATCTGATGACCTTTATTCACATCTTTTGTACCAAATAAACCAGAACACTAAAATAAAATTTGGCACAAACCAATTGGACAACTCCTACATTAAATGGATATTTTCCTGAGCTACTCATATTAACCTCATCAAATCTTTGTTATGCTAGAAGCCAAGTGATTCAATAACTTTGGGATGAAGAAATAATCTAGTTAATAGCTTTAATTAACTGGCAACAAACAGTCCCTTCTTCATTTAGGAGTTCTGCAAAAGAAAGAAGAGAAACTGATTAAATTAAATGAGAAGTGGAACATTTTATTTCAGAGAACTAGCACAGATTTTTCCTATCATGCAAGTGTACTTTGTCTACAACTAATCTGAATTTAGTCCTGCACTTCTACATGTCTCATTCTGAGCAGACTTAAAATGAGTGAAGGTATACATCAGGTATATCTCTGTTAAGGTATATATCTGATTTGGCATCTTAAAAGAATATTGATCTTGTAACTTTAAAATATCAGGATGTGAATTAGCTGTAAGAAAAGCATGGGGCTTTTGACAGAATAAAGTTTTGGAGCATAAGGATGTGCTTCACTTGGACTAAGGCCATTTCCCCACACTCCCGGTCTTGCCCCCACACTGCAGCCATCTGCATCCTTGTGCTCAGACTGACTGGGAGCTGAGGAGATCCATCCTCTCCAGATTTTACACTCTGGCAGGGGCTAAGCACCAGCAGTATTTATTCTGTGTTTCTCACTAACTAATACATATAAATAAGAGGCAATGACTGGAAAACAATTTTAAAAATATGAAGAGAACCAAGAAGAAAAAGTTCAGTTTCTGATTAAACATTTCACAATATGGCTTGTCCCATTTACCCATCTCTCCTCTATTATCTGATCTTCCTCATTATTCATGTTTGCTGAGCAAGTACTTCCATAACATCCTACAGCAAGACTTTTTCAACTCCACTTCCAATAGAAGTAGCTCCTTCAGAATAAGAGACAATGTCTGTCTTTTCTTTTTAACATATTCCATACCAGGAGGAAAGGCAGTACTATTTAGCAATATTGTTTTTGTCATCATAAGCAGAGGTTTAAGCTACATCTGTATTACCAGGTTGGCAGAATGCATACCCTCTCCCAGCTCTGCATCTGCATGCATCCCAAGCAATCTTTTACTCCTGAAACCCTGTTTCTATACATAAAACACCTGGATACACCATAGTTGAACCCAGCATGTGGTCTAGATATAGTTTAGGTAAAATCCTGGTGTATGCCAACAGATAAATTTCATCAGGAAAATCAATTTCTATCTTACTTGAATTTGGGAAGTTGATCAAGAAAAATACAAGCATAATTAACAAAAGTCAGCAACTTCTTTACCAATGAAGACCTTGACTGAAATTTCTCAGAGGCTGGCAAGACTTCAGAAGATCAGGATTCTTCAGCCTGTAATCTGCAAGAGTTAGGAAATGATTCTGTTATCATATTTAATAAACATAGAGACTCCTACAGATAAAAGTAAGCCCCCAAACTCAAATTACAGCGAATTTTTTTATGTTAACTATTTTGCATACAGTGTCCAGAACTGGCTGCCAATTTTTGTCCATGACAGCTGATCCTTAGGTTGAGAACAACTGGGATACCCTAAAACTGGGTGACCAGGCTAACTTTGTAGCATTTGGATTGCTCACCGGTGCCTGCAGCTGAATGAGCACTGTCGTTAAGACAGGAACAGGGAAAAGATTTCCTGAAACACGTTAGAAAACTGCAGTGCCAGCCCAGTAAGGTGGAGAAGATGTCAGAAAAGCTGAAGAAGCAGGAAGGAAATGAATTTCAAATTGCAGCCCTCCCTTTCCATGTGCTGAGGGCTGGAGAAAGCATTGCACAGCTCGGGTGTATCTGGTAAGGAAGAGTTCACTTTTGCAGCAAGCAAATATAGCCTGTGGCCATATGTCAAGCAAAGCTAGAACCTTTGATCCTGTAAACCTGCATCTCACTGAGATTACAATGAGCAGCAACCCTCAGCCAGGGAAGGATATTTTAATGAAAGGGCAACCTGTGACCGCAGGGCTCCAGCAGACATGCAGCAGCAGAGGAAAATTCGACAGCTGAAGCTGTTGCCACTCCCTGCCTTCCTCCCCACCTGCCTAACAGATGTTGCTGCCCCCAGGGCAGGGATGTCTGATCCACTCATGAATCAACTCCTAACTCATCCCACTTTTCAGCCCGGCATTTTAAGGTAATCTGACATCAAAGTTAGTTGACAAAGTTGTGATGGAGCAGATACAGTCAGCAACAGCTTTAGCGGTGTGATGCTAATTCACCTCTGCATTCCTTCCAAAGCCTGAGCTGACAGCCAAAAGAGCAGGACGGCAGTAGTTCATCCTGGAAGCAAGCTCCAACAGAGGGGAGTGGTTTGGCTCTCTCCATCTACCTGCAAATTTCCTCCAGGCTTCAAATGGGTCAGCGATTTGGGGGACAATTTACAGGCTCAGGGAGATTTAAGCTCAACAAAGATGCTGAGTCCTTCCTTTAAGCACAAACTCAGCTCTAAACATGTGTCCTTTTATGTTATAATTCAGTGTTTTGGTGGGTTTCTAAGGCTACTCAGAAATAATAAATGTAATACTTACTAATCAATATGCACACATCAGCTAGAGGTCACATAAGCATCTTCTAGATAACAGTTATTTTTGCTTAATATTTCAACTATAAATTCACAGATTATTTGAATTATTATGAGGCTATTTAAAACGACTCCTTCAGTAGGAGGGTTGTTCTTCAATTTGCATTTGTGAGTGTGCACATGAGGTCTTTATGCATGCAAGAGCTTGAGCAAAGTTTGCATGATAATATGCAGAATTTCCTCTACCTGTATTGACCATTAACTCCTCCTTCAGGATGGACCCTTCTTTTAGTCTTTCCTTTCTAATCATTGCCCTTGGGACTATATTTTTGTAAGTAGCTGTCTTCACAAGCCAGCCTGGACAGTTAGAGACAGGATACTGCCAGAAAACTAGTCAGTAATACAGTGTAATTAAATTAGAACCCAGGACACTTTATATTTAAATCTAATTGACAAACTGAAAACACAAAGGTTAGAGGATGTGGATCTAGCAGTGTATGTATAAAAAATATACCAAATTAACAATAATGTATAGAAAACAGCTAAAGAAGCTCTGCTTCATCCCTGGAAAAGTTATCCTGGGTTGGGTTTGCATCTTCTTCTCTGAGCCCCTTTATTGGGTTTGCATGGCCAGGTTTTGGTAGCAGATGGGCTACAGGGGTGGCTTGTGTGAGAAGCTGCCAGGGGCTTTTTTTCCGTGTCCGACAGAGCCAGTGCCAGCTGGCTCCAGGATGAACCAGTGGCTCCACCACTGGACAAGGCAAAGCCCATCAAAGATGGTGGTAGTGCCTCTGGGATAACAAATGGAAGAAGTGGCTAAAAAAATTATTGAACAGAGAAGAGAGGAGTGAGAGTATGTGAGAGGAACAGCTCTGCAGACACCAAGGTCAGTGAAGGAGGAGAGACAGGAGATTCTCCAGGCACCAGAGCCGAGATTTCCCCCTGCCGTGGTGCAGCCCATGGTGAGGCAGCTGTGCCCCTGCAGCCCATGGAGCTCCACAGGGATGCAGAGATCCACCTGCAGCTTGTGGAGAAGACCAAGCTGGAGCACGTGGATGACCAAAGGATGCTGAGACCCCATGGGAAGCCCGTGCAGGAGTAGGTTTCTGGCAGGGAACTCCTGTGGGCCACCCATGGAGAGAGGAGCCCATGTGAGTGTAAGTTGCCTGGGGGGACTCGTGACTTTGGGTGGTAAGAGTTCTGGTCTTGTTGGCTGTAAAAACAATCAGAACCCACTGCTGTCTTAGTATGAATCCAACTGAAAAAAAATAGTTCTTTATCTATCCCAGGCAACTGGAAAAAATAGTTCTTAGTCTATCCCAGGCACTGTATCCCTGCTGAGCTCTAAAAGGAATAATCTGAAGGCAAGACACTGTTCTTTACTCATATCTATGTGAACAACAGCCAAAAAAGAAACCCTAGAAAAACAAACATCCCCCCCCAAAAAAGAGGTAAACTGTTTTAGGGAGGAAAAACCAAACACAATTAGGACATGCAAATATGCAGAACCGATACATAGACAACAAAAATCTGAGCACACAGAACCCAAATTCTGCTCCTTAAAGAGCTCCTCTTCTGTTTTTATGTAGGCCTAATACTAAGGACAAGATTATTTATAACACAGAATAAAAGCACAACTTCAGGTCCTTCTAAAAGGTTAGATATTGAGCTTAGGTTCCTTATACAAGACAATATCTCTTGCTTTCCTAAAACATTATTCTTTTTCTTCTCTATCAGACCTACTATCAAATAACTCAGCTCCTCTATTTATTCTCACTTTTCAAACACTCTCAGCATCTCAGTTACACTAAGATCATCAGATTTCATTGGAAAGATGAGCAGACATCCAAGGCTGAGAGAGCACTTACTGGAGTCAACAAGAAACACTACCTTCCTTTAGACCAGCTCAATATTAAGCTCCAAATATTTATTGCCACTTCCAGTGATCACATGCCAGAGCTTTTAATAACTCATTACAATGAAGTGTTTACTGGAAAATGGCAACAGTAAATGAGTGAAAATATGTCCAAAGAGAACATTTAATATTCATAGCCCTTCTCCTGTCTAGGGATTGCTAGAAGAGCAAAGCAAGTATTTCTTTCCTTTTTCCATCTAAGAAAAAGACTCACAAAATACTTCAAACAAAGCTCAGGGGAAGCATTAGGAAAGGAACATCATCTAGCAGACCTAGGATAATCCTGCAATTATTATTCTGATCTGGAATTCCCAACAGGTTGACTGCTACCTTTCAAGAAACACTGTTGGATCAGGCAGTCATCCACTCCCTATCGGGGAAAAAAAAAAGCAAACCTCAACCAGCTATGCTTAGATGCAATGGCACAAGAAAATTTCTAGCTGTCATCTCCAAGCAATTCTCCAGAGAAAGCTTTTGTGCTTGTATTTCTCTTATGCCTTCTTGGATCAAGCAGGGGTTTGAGCTTGTTAGTTGATTGGTTATGGGCTCCTGCTCCCACTTGGCTTCTCCTGTATCATGGGCTTGCCTTGCTTGGAATTCTGATGCAAACCACAGCACTATGCCAAAGCTCAACATTTCAGGGATCTGCCTTCAGCCACAATTATAGACTCACCTTTGTGCTCTCCACTTTCAAGGGCAGCAGCTGCTATAAATTACCACAGGTAGGAAAAAAAACAAGTCACAAAACAACAGCAGCATTCTTGAAGGGGCACCAAACAAGCTACAGATTTGCCCACTGACATTTTCTTCCTGTATGAACCAGACCAGGAGGTAAAAACAATGGCTGGCTAACAAGATAACATGCAGGGGGGAAAGGTTTCCATGAAAAATGCAAGAGAAGAGCACTGTGTGGACAAGCAATGTAAAATAACAGAGCAAGATGACCAGTAGGATACAGGCCTCATGCAAGAAATTACCAGATGCTAGTCAGAGAAATTATTTTCCAAAAAGAATGCAACTCTGTTAGCTAAACATCCTTCCAAGTGATCTGTAACTTCTGCTTCCTATGTATTCCTTCAGAGGCAGAAAATACAGACCTACTGATGTTCTTTGTTATTAACATAAGTCAGTACTTTGATGATCTGGCCAGGTGACTTTCCTTAAGGGCCCCCAACTTGTACAATCAAAAGATACAACTTGAGAAAAAGAACAAGAGAAAAGAAAGGGGAGCATCTGATCTGTGTTGCTCAGGCAGATCTGGAGTAGAGGATTCCCTCCCCATGGCAACAACAGCACAAGCAGTGGCAGGTCAGGATATGGTGACACCCATTTCATGCAGTATTCCCAAGCAGTTCTTCCAGCCTGATTCAATCTTTGGTCCAACACATTGATACTGATACTACCAAAAATATTCCTGAAGGATTTCTGAAGGAAGACCATGTCCACTGACAAGACCTACAAAGAACTGAGTCCTGTACAAAACAAATACTATTTCACTCTCATAATCAATAGTGGCACATAACTTTCAGTCTAATTTGGATGTCAGCTGCACATCTTGGTTTCCTTTCTTTGAACACTGACATGGAAGCCTTGGTAGTAGAAATCCAGAAGCTCCAAAAGCAAGCAGTACAGGCTGAAAGAAAAAATGTATTCTCCAGACATAACTGCACCTCAAATCCAGTGCAGTAAGGACTTGGAAATTTACCACTGGAATCGTGTGGATTCCAGATTTCTAAAACTAATTCCATCAACAGCATCCTGACTAAGAAAAGCCTTCCTACAAAACACACATAAATTTAAGCTTCTAGGAATGTCAGGTATTAGAGAATTGCAAATCTGTTCCATTTTCTTAAAGCTAGCTATTCTCTGACCCTTCTCTTACAGTACTGTAAATCAGGAATGACTTCAGTGAATTCTCACTTGTTATAACCATCTAAAATAAAGACAGTGTGAAGGTAATCTTTTTTGGTAAACAACCCCATCTCCTACACTGGCAAAATAAAAACCCATTTCAAAGTGTCTTTTGCCTGCTTAACAAAAATACACTTGCAAAGAGGCTTTCAATCACTGTCTTCAAGTACAAAAACAAATTATTTCAGAACTGCCTTTGGTGATGTAGGTAGAAAAAGAAGCCTCAGCAGTGCATCCTTCCCTGTGAGCTATCTAGTACCGATGGAGACAACAAAAGTTTCCATTTCCTAATATTCTTTCTAATTCTGACCCCAGTCTTGTGATTTCAGTTCATCTTCAGTGCAGGCTACTGAAATAAAGCCTTCATGAGACTTTAAGTGGGGCTTACTAAAAATAGGTGAGTGATACCTACTTCATCAAGAGCTATCATAAAAGATGTATTTGGTCCAAAGCCTATCCTGCTCTAATTGATGGTAAATTGTTGATAATTGAAGAACAAAGCAAGTTTCTTCCTCACAATGTATCTGAGGTGTAAGCATGAAAGCAGAAGAGAGAAACTGAACACAGGATTTTTAAAAAGTAACAGAACAGAAACAACTATACTTCTTTTAACTGACTACTTCAAACGTGATAAAAAAATTACCATGAATATGACAACATGCACAAATTAATCCCGTTGCTTTCTCTGCAAGATTCCCTAGTCAATATGCAGAAGGAGCTTTCCTGCATTTTGTATTACTTCCTTCTTTGAAATGTCAAATATTTTCCTCAAATGCACAAGGACTATAGTAGAGAGACAGATGAGATGCTCATACTCAAACTGATTCATTTCTAGCAATATTAAGCCACATCCCAAGACCTCTGGAACCTCATTGGTTTTGTACATGGACTTAAATCCACTGTAGTACGTTAAGGCACAAACCCAAAATCTTCTGGACTAAGCATTCTCAACCAGTGATGTTCCCACTGCACTCCCTCTTCTGACAGTGCAATATCAAAGGAGAAAAGATGAAGGGAGAGATGGTGCCAATCAAGGAGCCAATGGAAGAAGGAAGAACCCTTCAAGAACAAGGAACAGTTTTGCATAAAGCTGAGCTTCTTTCTAACTATCTGGATATTTATTCTCTGTATCAGAGCCATACCAATGAGAACAAATCCAGGGTACAAAGACAATGAGTTGTGCTAGACATGGCATGTACGAGCCCCAACTACCTTTGTTGCCTTTTTCTGGCCTTAGAATTATGAGTCAGACACAGTTAAAAGGATATATTTAATATCTGAAAGATGATCTGATTCATAACACACAAACAGGGGGAAGATCAGAGTAATTGTCTCACAAGCACAGGAGCTTTCTGTTCCTGTAATCCACTAACCAGGAAAAGCATCTGAGCTGCACAGCGGAGAAGATTAAATTGTTAGCTGTCACAGGCAAGATAATAGGGAGAAATCATTTCTGTGCCTCCAGTTGCACAGGTTAAATTCAGTTCCAGAACAGAGACAGTCTTGTTGATTCCTGGCCTCAGAAATTCATTAGTCAGCTTTCACCCCTCTTGAAACTATCCCTTTCTTCAAATTACTTTTAAAAACAATTTTTCTTCTGATAGATCCCTTTTCATTCTGTTGTCTAGGCACTAGGGAAGAATTAAGCTCATATTTTCAGGCTTTTCCATGCAAAAGAGATGAGCCAAGAGATCTAAAACACATTCTTCTCTTTTTCTAATAAAAAATTAGGGTCTTCCCTCCAGAACTCAGGACTTTCAAAAAATGCAAAAGTTTCTGATGAAATTTTGTCACTAGTTAACAGCACATAAAATTCTCCGATGTGGCGGAGAGAAACAAGTGGTGAAGCTACTTCTGACACAAGATGTCATTACAAATGGCATTTGCAGTAAGCATTAATTAGCTCATATTCTTTTAAAGTTCTTATATGAATCCATGTTTAAAACACAAGAAATAAATTATTGTGTGTGACAGAGAAAAATGTGGAGAACTGTAGAGAATTGCATCCTTAAGGGAGTTTGGCATTAGCCAGTCAGAACCAGCCACAGCAAATTTTAATACCATTCAAAACCTCTAAATACCTCTAAATTCAAGCATGAACTATTGGTCTCATTGCAGGCACAAAGAGTAAATCTCCATGGCCTGAAATATTTGTTTTATAGATACAAAAACACTGATTAATATTCACCATTCAGGTTAGCTCAGGAAGTTTCAGTGCTGAGACAGTATCTCTTCAGCAATGTCTGATTTACCATTTCTTTAGAAAAAAACAAAACATCATTCTATATCTCACAAATTAACAGGCAAGGAAGCTTTGATTATCCTTAATTAAAACAAAAAAGTACAGAGCAATCTTGGTCATCTGCACTGACTAGAAAATTTCAGCCATCCCAACCCAGTTCCATTTTGTGGCTATAATTCATATCTGTAGGGTACCCTGAACTTCTGTAATTCTCAGAACCTGTACTTTGTAGCTGAGAAACCCAAAATAATGAAGAAAATCTGGCCAACAGAAATTAATAAAAATTGAACTTGTACGATTTTACTTTTTATGCCATTTTTGTATGCATTAATGTGTTTGTACATGTGCCCAGAAACAGCACTTCATTGAGAAACAGCACAAGCCAAGGTAGTTGTGTTTGAAAAGTTCGGTTTCAAATTAAATTCTAGGGGAAACTTTTGCCTTACCTATCTATTCAGATTATCTCATTTCCTCCAAAACCAGTGTTTTACGTTCACTCCTCTACTCCGCTCTCCTGTATTAGTGAAAGAAAGCAGTTTGTGAAATATGCATGGACAACACTCTTTAAAAATGTCAATTACTATACAGTAATGCATCATTCCTCTGACAAAAAGGATATACCCATATCTGGTATCCTATATGCTCCTGGAGTTAAAAGTTAGAATCAAAGGATAGAAACAGAACACAGGATAGAAGGAAATGTAAAATAGATCAGGAGAATCACATGTGTGTAAGAAAAGTTCCAGATTCCAGCAATTGTAAAGGTATACACAGAGAAGATAAAACAAAGGAAAAAAATCAGAATAACCAGATGGAATAATGTTGCTGAGAGCTCCTAGCTTTGTCAGTTGTCATTTGATTGAAAAGATTTTTTTTTTCAAATTTGTTTTTCACAAGTGCTGTATTATATTTACAATATATTCAGATTTTAGAGGAACAGGCTCCCTCCAAAACTTCATCAAGTTTGTTTCACCAGTTCTCCTGCAGGAAATATGTCTTTCCTCCATAACTCTGCTTATTATTTTCCACCGTTTTTCAATTCAAAGTCATCTAAGCACGTCATTGAAATTCCATATCCTTATTTTTAAATTAAGCATGTGTGCTATAATTTTTAAGGAGATCTATACTAAACTGTGTCCTGTAGAATAATTTTACATTACTAGATATCTCACCAACAATCTAAAAGATATCTTAAATTGCCTCTCTAAAAATGCACTTCAAACTCAGAAGGGTATATAGTTCATAAATTTTGAGCAGCTACTAAACTGTTATGCAAATGTCTTTGCAGAATGGGGACTTTAAACTATAAAGAGAGAGAGCATTGATTTTATTCTCCCAGGGATCTGTTAAAAAAAACCCCAACACCTAATTAGATAATATTCAAGAACTGCATGTTATTCTAAGCTATTCAGAACCCAGGTTTCTCAGGGAATACAGAAAACTTCACATTTGTTTTAATCTCCACTACAGATTCTACTTCCTAATAATTTGCCATGAAGAAACAGAAATTAATTAAAGACAACCTTTAGTAGTACTGGGAGAGAAGAAAATTTAACAAAAGGTAGGCATTCTGAAAGAAAACTAAAAAGGGAAGAACAAACTTTTCTTCTATTTTAATTTAATTAAAAAGTTCTTTGCTTTTTCTTTAAAAATAAAGTGGGGAAAAAAACCACCTTGAAAAATTATTATTCTAACTATAGCTAATTATAATTAAAAAGCCATCCAAAACCACAGTGTATTATTCAGTGAACTCCATTTCAGTTAGCAACAGTTTAGCTGGGGATTTATCATACCCTCCATTAACCCTCCTAAAATTAACAGCAGAACACATTTTACTGATTTGCCTAGAGTGAAAGGTTAGTTCCAGACCAGTCTTTGCAGCGATCTCATGACAATTCCTGAAAGAAGAATATGTAACCCTTTTCTTTCTGCTGAAGGCGCTCTTCCCTGTCCTAGGACATCCATCTCCCGTTGCTGGCACCGCTGCTCCCTCCTGGAATGTTCTGCACACAGGTAGTGGGTGCATCGCCACACAGCACTTTGCAATGTAGGGCAGGCGTTTCTTACACTTCTTCATTAGGAAAGATCTGAAATAAGATTTGTCCCACGCTAGAAATTATGTGAACTAGAAAGCCAAGAAGTTTGACTGTAGGTTTGGGATGGAGTAATGACCCACCCACCTACTCTTTAAAAGAAAATCTCCGTTTTAAAAGGCTACTCAGGGGGCTGTCCAGCTTGCAGTTTGAGTGTCATGAAATTCCCATTTCGATCTCATGCTCCAGTCTGTAGCTGCTCACCACAACACATCCCTCCAGCTCCTCCCTCCTGAAACAGGAGGACATATAAACCAAATTTTACATATGAAATCTTCCAGCTACTTTGTCTTTACCAGGACTTGAGTCTATTTTCCACCATTCAAAGCACATCCTAATGAAGACGCAGCCCTCTGGGGAATGAGGCCCAAATGTGCCCATCACAGCTGTCATTCACGCAGGTACTCAGCACACACCATCCCCCAAGATGGGTCCAGGTCACGAAGGAACAGTAGAGAGAGCAGCCTACAAGTGCCAATTAGTGCTCAGATTCAAGCTGACTCAGCATCACTAATGAGGCATAATCCAAATTTTTTGTGTACCAGCAATTTTCTGCTTTCTTGTCCCTAACCTGTAGCTATTACCATTCTTCACAATTAAAACCTCTTTTTTTTATTCAACTCCAAATATAATTACTGCTTCCTTAGGCTCCTGCCTCTTCTTATTTTTTGTCTTACTGGGTAATGATCTGTCAATTATATTAAATTATTTGCTCTTCTAATTGCCTATTTTCAAATAACAGACTGTGGAGGAAGGTGGCTACCTTAGCACCTTCTCTGTACATTTCAAAAGAAATTGATACATTAGAAATGAAAGGCTTAAATCCCAAGATAGCTCTAGTCCTACTTATAATTCACATATATATTTCACCCACAATATTAAAATATTTAACAAAATTTCTGCAGTATTTACTTTTTCCTTCCCTTCCAGTATCAGTTACTTTCATTCCAAAGCCTATGAGTTTTTCTCATTTTCAGATCAGACATTCAAAGCATTCTGAAAACTTAATATTGCCATAATGCTGCATTTAAGGAAAAAAAAAAAAGAAAAAAAAAAATTCTTGAATCCACTGATATTTTTTCCACCTTGTAAGAATTCTTCCTGTATGCCAATAAAAAAAGGAAATCTAAACCACACAGCTTACCAGTTTGAGATGAGTTCAGCTGTGTGACACAGGGGCTACACAGATTACAAACTTCAGAACACAAACCTCCCAAAAGTTAAAGTGACTCAACTGATGAGGCTCTCCCTGGAGAGTTTTTAGCGATGTTAGACATTAAACATGTAAACATATTATGCATAGCATATTCATCTGTGCCTAACATTTATTTATCAAGATAGGCAGAAAAACAAAGCACAATATAACCAGTAAGACCTTAAGACAACCCGAAACCTTTAATAACAAATTTTAAAAATCCTAAAATAACTTTCATGTTAGAAAAAAGAATAACTTCAAATAGATAATTTTTAATTTCCTTTTGAATGACAGTTAATTGCTAAGAAAAACATCTTCATCTGTCAGTAATTAAGAGTAAGTGAACGTTACTTCCCACAAACTTAATTACAAGATGCTTCATCTCTAACCTAATGACCTAATCAAAAGATGACAGAGAAACACTTGCATTACTTGCACCAGCCACTTTGTCCTTTAATCCATCAGCATGACAAATGATCATTGAATAACCATCTTCATAGGCTTGCATTCCTACTAGCATATAACACTTTCCCAATCAAGGGAAGTGCCCTGTGACCACACTTCATGATCAGTGTAAATCACAGATTTTCGGCTCCTCCACGGTACTTACTGTGAGGGAAACTTGGTGAAAAATAAGAACTTTTTTAGGCAATGCCTTACTCACATACTTGGGCTCACATTTTCCAAGTGGATAACAATAAAACCAGATAACATTATTATTTCACACAGTACCTAATAAATGCAGAAAAGCCTATCCCATTCTCTTGGAAACTCAAAATTTGCTATAGCTACTGGGGGGAGTCACAAAATCAGAGGTGCCAATGGAAAAACAAATTCTCTGTCCATCTCCTTAAGCTCTCTTAATTTAGATTTTTGAGGGGTTTTTAATGGATTCCTTCTCCCCTCACAAGCATCTGGCCCACATTCTACAGTTTTTGTGAATTACCCTTTTAGAGCGCATTTCCTTTAAAGAAGAAAAGAGGTTGAAAAGATAGTTCTTCCAAGAGGCAAGTACTGCACAAAGGCAATGGATAATAATTATGTAAAAGATTGATTCCACTCCAGCCTCAGTGAATGAGTTATATTTCTGCCACAGTTTCTCAAGTCACATCATCCTTTCCCTATGAGCCAAAACCAGATGTAATCCTATTTTTACTGACATGGTGAATAGTGAAAGAGAGGCCATTAGCCTTTAAATTAAAGTTTATGACAGAGAAAATTTTAATGGAAGTTAAATTAACTATTGACATTTATCACAATAATTTGTTCCATAGCCTCTGACCTGCAAGACAATTGGAGGATAATAAAGGTTTCAGGACATGACTGAGCTGGGAGAAGAATCCAAGTAAGCAGCCTGTCCAATGTGAAACTTCTTGTTTTACAGGCACAGAAAATCCTGTCGTGACTACATTATCTTTGAGATACATTCACACACAAGCAACACAAACAACTTGCTGATCCGTTCATTTCACGAGTATATGCAAAATGAGGTCCTGAAGTCTTTTTAAAGGAAGAAAGCTAAATTGCTACTGACCATAGAAAGCATAGAAAGCAGCCAGAATGATCCTTATGAGAAAAACATTTAAAAACTTTCAAGATGATTCACAGATCTAAGCTTAACTTCAAAAATACTCTACCATATGAAGGAATTATGTTTTAAACATATATTAGGCAGGGTATTATAAAGGAGATCTGAGATAATAAGAGACAGTCTTTTTGACTTAATGGTTTGTTCCAATTATATTGAGAAAAACTGGAATATTGCAGCTTTCCTTTCAAAATAATTGTTAACACTAGGTATTAATAGCAGGCAGGTCTATATTCATCCAATGTAATTTCACAGTGTTTTGCATCAGACAATTGTAAATGCATTTTTTTTGTATTAATAAAAGGATAATACCACAGCACATAACTGCTAAAAATCTCTGTTCCAGAATTTTGTAATTAAAATCATGGTTTCATATCAACATGACAGAGCTTGTGCAGCCCAGGAGCAAAAACATGCTAATAAATACTCTCTGCCTACCATACAACCCCTGTGGCTTTGCATTCCTGCAGGAAGCCTCATCTGGTGGCAGGAATCAACACTGGACTTTATAACCTGGTCCTCGCCCAGAACTGTTCCGAACCTGTGAATGTAAATTGGCTTTAACATCACAGGGCAGGTTAACTGCAGCATGGCGAGCCAAGCATTAGCTGACTTTTTCACAGGAATATTTGCCTGTGAAAGGAAAGGAGGCAGAAGAGGCAGATTAGGACCAAATCCTGTGTTTAGGCATCCAGCAGGATTTATTTAAATATACATCTTTGCAATTATGCAATCGTACAAAGAGGGCAGGACAATGAAGCCAATCACACAGGCCTTAATTAGACCAAATTGTACTGAATTTAAGGGAAAACTCGCCTCTTTAAAACTCAAGGCTCAAATATTTCTTCCCACACCCAGCAGTTGATCATTATTTTTCCCTTGAAGCCTGATTAACTGCTCATATAATGTAACTTTTTTCCTGGCTTGTGTAACTGAACTCCTTTTCATGTGTGTTTCATCTTTTTTATTACCTAAACTGAGCTATTGGCAACAGCATCGTCCTGCCTTGGCAACTTCTATAGATTAAATAAATGTTGCATGAAAATGTGTTTCTCTTTATCTGTTTTAAATTCGTTGCCTTTTAATTTCAATATCCCTTTGTACTTTTGCAACGAGAAAGAGCAAAAAGCATTCGACTGAGCTTCTCCACACCAGTTCGTCTTTCATAGAGCACTAACATCTTTTACTTTTAGTGCATCCACCTTCCTTAACTAGGTCAGGCAAGCCCTAGAAATATCTCTCTTTGGTAGTCCCTCAGTCTTTACTAATCTACATCAGTGAGAGTCATATTTACTTCTTTTTCTACAATTTTGAACTACCTGTTCCTATGCTCTGGTCTTTTTGAATCACTTCCTAAGGTAGTGGTCATGTCTCATATGGGTGACAATTTCTCTTATATATAGGTTCCTTTCTTACAGTAATGAGGCAAAAATGTTGCCAATGATTACAGCTTCTCTGCCAAAAGTTATTTATCACTCTCAAGAGACTGTTGGCTTTGGGGTTATGAAAAAAATGTTGTTTACCTAATGGAGGAGCAGCTTATGTTATATCAGTAGTTTTCAACACAGATTAAATTTTTTCACAGTATTTGCTGCTCTCCATTACAGACAATATGATGTTGTATTTACATTCAGCACACCGCTGCCCTTAAACCTGCTCCAGAGATTAAGGCATAGCCCAAAAGATCAGTAAGGTGGGTCTAGCAGTGAGCCCAGCACTGAACTTCGGGGTGGAAATGGTGTCAGCAGTAGCAGCTGCCCCTTGGCCTGACCACTGGATTCACAGCTGGTCACGGCTGCTCCATGTGGACTCTTGACACTGGCCAATTTTCAAAATGCCAGAAGACTTTCTAAGGAATATTATAATAACACTGGTACATACAATCTTTTTTCTTTTTTTTTTTTTTCCAAATTTTAATTTATTTTTTTCCCCCCCTCTCCTCAGGAGGGGATTTGGAAGGGGAGGTTACTCTGGTATTTTTGAATCAGCCAATCCAGACATACAATCACACATCTTAGAGATCCTACAGCTGGAGATGTTCACCATCTGATGACAGGTCATTTGTAAAAAGCAGAACCTTAGCTCTGGAGCAAACTGTCAAGATCTCACTGGGCTTTATGGCACTTCATTCTGAGAGACCAAACTCCACATAACAAGAAAAATATAACAAATATTTTTTAAAACAGGAAGTGCAAGGTGTTGATCTCATTATCCTGTTAGTTCTCACGGCCCTTCCTCACATCTAGTTGTGTAACATATTTCAAATACTTCAGTGAAAAATTATTTTGAAATATTATGGACTGACTGGATTAGATTTGCAATATGTGATGAAAGATGAAAGATCGATGCTTAAAGAGACAAAAAAGAAATTAGACACAGGTGCCCAGCACCTGCCTGAGGACTGAGGGCACATATTATTGTGGCAGTAGACAGCGAGGCAACATCCAAACCCCTCCAACAGGATGAGATGTGAATGACTCACTGTACCAAAACCAATTTTCCTCTCTCCTACATCCTCACTTTGTTCAGGTTTCAGGGGCAGAAAATCAAGACATTTGAATTAGGAATAAGCAGTGGCACTCCCTGGCCAGTTTGACTGTGCACATGTCAGAGACTGAAGTAGTTCATTCCTCAAACATTGATATAAAGTTTTGCTCATTATAACAAAAACTGTATAAAGAACCTACAACCAAAGAAGCCTCCCCTGAAGATCCCTGGCTGGGACTTTGGACTGAAAGTCAAACTGCTGGGATTAGATAAAGGGAAACCTATTGTTCAGTCATCTCAGGCTGAGGGAAAGGATTGCATCCACAAAGGCCAGAGGCACCAGCTGTGCTGAGAATCATCCCTGGCTGAGTTTGGGGTGGGGGAGAGCACAGCTCACAAAAACCAGGTTTACACAGGCTACCTCCCAAAAATGAGGCAGGGGGAGGAGGTTTCAGGTGCGTGTTGTAACCTCTGGTGAGAGGCAATGAACACCCCTCCTCTCTTACACAAACTGGCCCAGCTGTGGAACCCCCAAGCCCACAGGCCACATCCACAGGACATTCCCATGAGAGGCAGCTGAGGGGGTGTCATAATCCATCAAAGACCCCTCAAAGCGCTCGGCCTTGCACCCCAGGGTGGCAAGTGATGCAAGCAGAGTCTGCTGCAAGAGACTGCCCCCTCCCCCGGGGGGACATGCCTGGACATTGCCCCTGGCCCAAGTGTGTATTGACCCATGGGATTCTGTGCTTTTGGGGGGACCATCACCACCAGGAGGACCAGCTGGAGAGGATCAACGCTACATCGTTGGGATCCATGGATGGTGATATTTTCTTTATTCTGTCTGACACTCTCCTCCTGTCCCCCCCCAACTCTTTCCTACTTCTCCCTTTCTCTCTTTTCCTCCCTCTCATATTTACTGTCAAATAAAACCCATACTATTGACTGGCATATGGTCTTGTTTGCACCTTAATTCAGGTGGAGGCATTTATAAGAACCTTAATAATCAGATCATAACAGCACATCATGAGGAGAGATATTGCAGAGTGCACCAGAGATGTTTTAAAGTATTTTTGGATATATTTTTGGAACTCACAGCATTTTTTTTCTTGCAGAGGTGGGGGGGGAAGTGTGTTGGCCAGCTAGGAATCTAGGAATGAAACAGAAGTTGTTTTCTGGTTTCGTAGCTGCTGACAGTTGCTTGGGTTTTTTTTTCATAAATATTCATAAGCCACTAAAGTTCTCTTTGTAGATCTAAGAGAGGAATTCTGGGATTTGTGTTTGAAAAACATACACTTGGACTCTACAGAAAACAGAGGAGACCTATCAGAATGCTGTCTATGGCAGCTGTCATCTTCATTTTTGTTTCTGGAAAAGAAAAAAGACATTGCCGTTTGTGGAAATAAAATTGCCATTCAGAAACAAATAGGCATGAAAGTAATGAAATTCGGCTTTCTGGGGCAAGTTCACCCTGACACAGCAAGGTATGTGTAGAGGTTTCCTTTAAATCACATGAACACAGCAAAATGGTGTTGATGAGCTGAAACAATTAGCTCTAGTTCAGCAACAGGCATCCACACACATGGTGCACTGCATGAGGCAGTCGCCTCCTAGAAAAATGTTCAGGGGAGAAGCTGCACTAGGATGATTTACCCGGCAGTTTCACTGTTTCCACCAGTGCCACTATGGAAGCTTCATCACTGGTTTTGGTGGGAGCCAGTTTATGCCAATACTCGAAACTTCTAATCAGCACAAACTACAAACACATCCACTAAATGTACAAAACCCAAAGAGAACACAAACAATAACGATCTAGTAATCACTTCTGCACAAACAACCCCCTAAAAAAAACAGATAAATCTGTATTATTTGTTTGGACTACTAGAAATGAAGAATATCTTACCATCTCTCCCTGCCTTTCAAAGAATAACTGGGTTTTGCTTTATTATTTCTGAACAGGCAGGAGCATTGCTTTGTGGCAACATTCTTCCATTTACATCTCACTTCTTTAGAAACACTCCACTGACCAGATTTTACCTGTAAATATTGATTTAAGATGAAAAAAAGAAAAACAACAAAACCAATAAGGATGGTCATTAAAGCCATCCAACCTGGGGAGAAACAGACTTCTTCAGCAAGACTTATTTTAATGAAGAAGGGGATGACAAGGGGAAAAAATCCTTTGTAGAGCTAAAGCAAGCTTGCTGCTAATAACCTCTTTGTATAATTAGGACTTGCAAAGTGGCAAAATGCTATCCGATTAAGGGAGTTAGGTTCATGTGATTAACATCAGTCTGGCAGTATTGCTCTCACAATTCATCAGTAACCTCACTAATGAGGACTTCGCTAAGCAGAGATACCTGACCTTGCCTCAGCCAGTTCAGATTATTGTTTACCCTCCTGAACTCTCACTGCTTGGTTCTTTCCTTCCTTTCCTTACTGGTGGACACTTTCCTGTGATATTCTGCTCTATTTGAAATTATTTCTAGTAATCATCAACATCAAATTATTAGCACCTCTCTGCTCACTTACTGAAGAACACGAAAAAAAAAACAAAAAAGAAAGAGCTTTCAACAGGGAGATTTTTTTCTCATACTTCAATTCTCTACAGTATCAAAGTCAGTGCAGGATGCATAGAAAAGCAGCCAGGAAGCAATTCTAAGTTAAAAGTAGCAAAAAATGGAAATCATCTTTGGTCACCAATTAGTAACATGGGAAAACAGTGTTGAGTGGAAACAGTGTCACAAATGTTGCTCAAAAAAAAACAGAAGTAGGATTTTCTAGATACTGTCTTGTCCATTATAGCTTTGTGGTTAAGTGCCCTTTAAATGACAGCTAACAGAATAGAAGAGTTTGGCAAGTACACAACTTTGTTATGGTGACGAAGCAGCAACTAATAAGCATAATATAGAAGTGTCAAGAGAAAATATTATCAATTTAAGTTTTCTCCAAAGCAATTCATCAAATCAAAGAGAATTGCTTTATAATGTGTAGAACTTATAACTTAGAGAGCACAAAGAATTCATATGTGAATCATTTTTTCCACTTGACATCAGAATTCTTCTCTGTATATCTCCTAGCAATAACTGCCATGCTACAGAAATAAAAATGATGAATAAAAATTAACTGTAGATCTCTGAGGATAAACCCCATCAGCTTGATGCCAGTTACAAGAGAAATGTATCTATGATATTAAAAAGACATTAATAAATGTGTTAGAGACAGGGACACAAACAATCAATTAAGCAAATTAGTGGGAAAATGAAATTTCTAAGTACAAAAGAATGCTAATTACAGGATTAGAAATAACTAAGTGACAGGGAACTTTACTTCACAGTCCTTGAGATTCCCCTTTTGGCCTGCATTTCTAATCTTTCTAGGAAAGCAAATTTCACTGCTGCACAAATCTCTCAGTGCTCTGTTTGGCTTCTCATCTAACCAAACTGGTTTACAGTTGAGTCAAATAATTTTCAAAGGAATGTACAAGCATTACCCCTTGCTCACCACACCATTGTTTCCTCTGATTTATCTTGTTTCCTCTGCTCCTTCATCTATGTCACTTGAGCTATTAGAAATGCAAACACCAAGGATGCTAACTAAACCTTTGATGAACCTTGTAGCTGAGTTCCCAATAAACTCGATATCAATGAGTTAATCTTCACTTGTTCCCTAGACCAAGGCATATTTCTAGATACTATGCCCTTGTCTGAGAATATTGTTGCAGTAGTGAAACTTGATATAGATCTCTGCAGAGAAAACAGATTAAAGAAAAAAAAAAATCCATTCCCTCTGCTCTCCAGTAATATCCAAAAAGTACAATAAAGGCTAATTCTAATTCTAGCTAACACCTGGATACAGAACTCAAGTGCAACGAGTTGTACTTCATCCACATTTCAGTGATAAAGAAACCACTTAATCTAAAATGCTTCACTTGCACTCTACCAGTTTCTCTAATAAATAAGCCAGAACAAATCAGTCTGTTTTTCAGACACCCGACTATACATTTTGAGAGTATTCAATAGATAATTTCCAGTGGGGGAAATGTTTTCTTAAACTGTATACCTGCAAACATATACCTGCAAAATATATCTTATGATGCTGATGAAAAAAATTAAATGCAGGCTGCAGATAGAATGATAGAATGGTTTGGGTTGGAAGGAATCTTAAAGATGATCCAGTTCTAATCCCCCTGCCAAGGGCAGGGACACCTTTCTCTAGACCAGGTTGCTCAGAGCCCCACCCAACCTGGCCTTGAGCAGTTCCAGGGATGGATGAAGAGATGGGCATGGGTAACAGGGAGTACAAAACTATTCACTGTTCATAGCAGGGATTTTTTAAACATGGCCAGTGCTCTATATACCACTTCACACTTATTGTCCTGAACACTGTCAGGTGATGCTGCTGGGCAGGTGAACTGATCCAGGAGCTTCCCTTTCCAAAGAGATGGAGGCACAGGTGCTACAGAGCAATTGTTTTACTGTGCTCCTTTACTTGGGAGTTCTTTAAAAAGATCACAGCACTTGCTATATGACAAGCACATTGTGGCTACTTAGTTTTCCACCAAAGAGCAGAATTATTATTGTGGGGGTGCATTTATTGTATGTTTTAACCTCAGATTTCATTTCAGTTATAACTTAAGTTGCATCATTTAAACTCACATCTATATAATTTATAACAGATTTCATTTAGGCTAGTTAAACCTAGACATACAACTTCGTTTTAAATCATGGAGTTAGATTTAGGACACCAGCCAACCTAAGAGATTTTGAACTGATATTTCTAGGATACTGATCCCAAGACAATTGACCCACCTCATTTGCAAGAGGCTTCAGGTCAGGCTCACAGCTGTTAGTATTTCAATAACTTCACCAGAGACAACTCAGGAAATAAGGGATTTGAGGGCTGCCAGGGAGCTAGCTTTGGCTGAGGAAACTGCACACACAAATTCAAGCCAGCTCAGGTGGGCCTCATAAAAGAGAAGATGGAAAACATCAGTAGGAAAAAAAGTGACTCACTTTTTGCGATACCTTTCAAGAGACATCCTTACAACTGACTGAATTCAAGTAGGATGAAAGACCTTTTGCTTATATCTGAAAATATGGACGTCACTCAACTAGACATAAGTTTTAGATTATCAATACAATTCAACCCCTCAGTTGGGATCCAGATAAATCAGTCCTTGTACTGTCTCCTCTGTTTCTGCTCTTCTGAGCACAGTGGTGACTCCTCACCCTCTGCTTCTCTCCACTATGCTCACATTATCCATTACTTTTTTGCTGTAGCTTTTTCTCCTTCCATAGAGAGCAGGATTTTGAAAATTTGGTGGAAAGAGTCTAGTCCCTCTTTGTCACCTAGTGTCCCACTGCCACCTGTGACAGGGTGTAACCATGTGTCATCATGACTGATCACCTCACACCACCACATTCCCACTCTTACCAGCCCATGGAATGGTACCTGGCACAGACTGGGAATGCTGGTCAGAATTACAGTTTCCAGGAACTCAACCGCACCAAATCTTCCATAAACCTGCTTGAAAAGAGCTCTGGAAAAAGAGGGCATTGCCAGGAAGAGAAAATAAAATTTTAAAAAAGAGAACTGCTAGTAACCCTAACCCTGTGCAGTTTCCTATCACAGGTGACATTAATAAATAAGGATATTAACTTCATAGAGAAATAATTCTTCGATATCACATCTTGAGATAAGAGAAAACCTCGTATTTTTCTTGTCTCACTGTCTGTTGAAATTTTTTGCCCACAAATGCAACTCATATCTATAGACCTTGAGGGAAATAAGTGAATGTGTTTTTATTGTATTGTCAGAAAACAGCCATTTCAAGATATGTTAAAAGTTAAGTGGTTTATATGGATTACAAGAACTAACTTATTGTATTCCTAAAATTCAGATAACCTAGACAAAAAACAGTCTTACCTTAATGAAAAATCAGCTTACTGAAAACATTGTAAGAAAAGACACCTAAAATAAATGTTTACCTCAATATTATATAGTGACACTACATTACTTTATGTATTCTATTGCATGCATGCAAATTTAATCTATGCTACTTTACAGTATGTGCATATGCCACACTTCAGATTTATCTTAAGACACTTTCTGTGTTATTATGGAATACATATTCCTTTGTAATTTATAGTACATAAGTCATTAGTTATAGGGTAAGCATTATAATTTTAGGATGGACATTTATTTTCACATTTTCTTAATGAAAATGATAAAGAGATCAATTTCATAACAAACAGTAATACAAATCTTCAGCATTTTACAAGCTGAAAATACTCTTCCTTGGAAAAATACGAATCTGTAGTGTTTCGAACAAGATACAGCCACCAGTGTGATGATGATTCAGCGTCATTTCATGTCACCAAAAAAAAATTCCCATTCTTCTTAGTTTAGCCCAAGTGGATGCAAAATCTTCACCTTTTTATAGAGCTATTGGTTTCAAAAAGTTTAAAATATTAGCAGGAAAAAGAAGCTGAAAATGTCAGATTTCCTCTCCTGCCTTCCCCTCCCCTTTCTATGACTGTTTTATACACAGTTCTGAGGAAATCTCAAAAAAAAGTCAAGACTCATTTAAAATATTTTTTTAGGAAGCCCAGGAGAGAATACATTAATGTTTCCAGCTCTGTGAGAAGTATCTGACACAATAATTTCATAATTAGTTTAACATACATTTGGTGATATTTAGAGAGACCCATAGGGTAGAAGCAACCTTAAAAATCATTGAGTTCCAACTGCCCTTCCATGGGAAGGGATGCCATCCACTAGATCAGGTTGCTCAGGGCCACATCCAACCTGGCCTTGAACACTTCCAGGGATTGGGCATAATATGTATCTTCCCACTAGTGGGAGAAATATATTATATATATATTGTTATTATTATAGATATCTCCCACTATATTTTTCTCTGTACCCATAGACAGATAGATCTTCAACATATATTTTAATATATATAAAATTCATTTGAGTTGAGCTCCCTGTATTTAAGCAAATGTAATATAAAGCGCATCTTGTGCTTTATTCTTCCACTTTAAGAAAAATACAATGTAAGTGAGTGTAATGTCATGGATTGGTGAACCGAATCCCTGCATTGTGCCAGAGGTAGATCACATTTCCTATTAATAGCAGCAATCTGGCTTTTATAATGACTTTCATTAGAAACCTAAAGAAAAAACTAAATGCTAGTCAGTTTTAGAGAGATAACAGGGGCCAAGCCCAGCGTGTTGGACTCACTCTGTTCATGGCTGAAACGTGAGAAGGCAAAGGCACCAGCAGTGCAAAACAACCCTGTACAACCAGAGCATTCTTTACCCAACTGGGCTGTTGTGTGCAGTACTGGCCAAGGAGTAAAAACAAATAAATCCTTTGCCTCTGGACAAGTCTTCCTGCAACAGCAGGATCCTGTAATCAAGTAGGATTTGCTTACAATGCACTTGAAAAGACATGAATAGCTAATGCAGTGGCCAAAAATAAATGCCAGCTCCATCATCCTGAGCTGATGTTAGCCCCTCTACCAGTATCAATGCTTTTGTAATGAGTAGGTTTGCTCTCCATACAAAAGATTCAGAATCCACCCAAGGGGAAGAATGGCAGAAATACCTCATTCTGAAAAGATTTAGGTGAATGATCAATTTTGGAAAACGTACATTCTACAGAGCCCTGTCCTGTGTCTGTGAGCAAGAACAAAACCTTAAGGCAGTTCAGCAGGAAAGGAAAAATATTAGCTCCACAGCTACCAGTATTATGGGCACAACCTGGTACTAAGGTTATCCAGTGACTCTTGGGGACATGTCAGACAAGGGATTCTTTTCCACTCTTGCTTGCTCGCATCCCTCTAGAGAAATTACATCTTTAATTCCTTACCCAGCCCCCTCTCCATTCCCCATCTTTATGACTACCTGTCCACGATACTAAGAGAGTTCATATGTATTTTTCACACCATTTCAGGTTCCTGACTTCTCTTCTGCACCCAGACCAAGAACCTTACCTAAATCACAAGAAAAGTAATGCAAAGAAGGTATGCATACTACAGGATTAACTGGGGGAACTCAAGACAACGTGAATTACTATTCTGAAATGTTACCTAAATCCAGTGATGGCCAGAGCACCTTCAGCCATCATACCATCATGATCATAGCCTTGCAAAGACTGAGCTCAACCACTCAAAATGTGCCATAGGATTTCCAAAAGCATTTATCCCTTAAGTCATCAGGGATAGAATGCTAATCCCTAGAAAATAATAAACTGAGCTGTCAAATCTTGATTTAGGCAGCCAGTAGTGCTGTGCCATAAAATCTTAACAGGATTTGAAAGTGTCCTCTCAGCAGGCTGCCATGAATGGTTTGCTTCACTTTGAGAGAGCTGAGTGGTACAGTTTATACAAGGTAAGTCAAACCACCACACTCAAGGACGCTTCTGTGGATTAGATGCCAGAGAGAAGTATAGGCTCTGGAATTGAAGCTCTGCATACTTGAATAGTATTCAAAATAAAAATAAAAAAAAAAAACAAACAAAAAACAACCCTCCACCCACCACTTTACCTTTTTCTTTCAAGTGTTTATTTAGCCCTTTCAATCTTTTGATCAGTGATCCAAAACATACACTAAAAACACAGCAGTAGCAAAGCCAGCAAAGGGATGAACAGAGGCCCTGGAAGAGTTAGACAAATACCTTTTCATAGGAAATAAATTTTTCCATAGAGATTAAGGGATGTGGTCTGAAGAGAAATGCTAGTCAGCACAACACATCTGTCTATTTGCTAAGTCCCAAAGAACAGTATCATCAGTCCAGCCCAAAAAAAGTAAAATGAAAACAACCTCATCCAGTTCTACAGAGAAGGATCAAATGGGGAGGAGATACAATGCCTTTCACAAATAACAGAAAAGATTAATAGCCATCTCCAGCTTTTGAAGCTCTGTAGCTTCTAAGAACAACCACTAGAAAGACAAACATTTTGCTGCTTAACTGCTGAGTACCTTAAAAACCAAAGTAATTGGAATTCTTTCTTCCTAATTAGCAATAAGAAGAATAGGAGATGTTGTAAGGCAATGTCAACATCTTGATATATATGACAAAAAAAAAGTCACACTTGCTTCCAGAAAACTGGGAAACGTGAAAATTGTTACAACGAGCATAGGAGAGAGAGACTGTCATGCGCCAAAGCTTCTTTGGGAAAGTTTTAACAACAACAACATTTTCTTGTGTGATCTTCCAGCAGGCTAATTTTCATGGCTTGTCACTGAGCAAGCTCCAGTCTCCAAGCACATTCAATGCAGAAGTGGAATTTTCCTTGAAGAAAGGTAGGGCACTCTATTTTATGTGCTGAGGGACACAGTTTTGCACCACATGAGGATCACATTCCTGAACCACTGTGGGTTGGCCTCCAGGCTGGAACTTATATGACTTGTGGGGAAGAATCAGTCAAGCACAAGCTCATTACTGGGGGTGGCAGTGTGCCAAAGTGGCCAATATCATCTTAAACACATGAATTTGGGAATACTAAAACTGGATTACAGAGTTTGGATTACTCACATTTGCATTATTTGCATTAGGAACTGGAACAATTACTACTGAGTTGGCATGCATGCTGGTAACATTAATCTGCAGAGCCAGCTTGCAGACTAAAGATAGACAATAATTTTATCCTGTCACAATAAAAACAAACCTGGATTTCACTCTCTATTGATAGTAAAAGCTCCAGATTTTACTGCTTTACATTAATTTAACAGTCTGGTTTAGGAAAAGAAAAAAAACCTCATTTATAAGGTAGGAAAGAACTCAGGTTTGCTTTTGTTTTTGTTTTTTTTTTTTTTTTAAAAAAAAAAAAAAAAACCAAGTTTTACAAGGACAACTTTNAAAAAAAAATCCAAGTTTTTACAGGGACAACTTTCACTAGACCCAGTTGCTCAGAGCCCTATCCAGCCAGGCACTGAGCACTTTCAGAGATGGGCAGCAGGATGGGGAAGGCAGGACTGAGCAGTGAAGGGAGTGAAAGGACCCATATCAAAAAGTGTGACCTCAGCCCTTCCCCAGCCACTTACCTTAGGAGATGCTGCATGCACGAGCATTTAACCTTTTAACTTCCCCTAATGGAATTTACTATCTTGAATGTTTCCTAAACACCTCTCATTATATTTCATTTAGTGCTCAGTCATTGCTCAGACTGGTTTATGACCTGTTTTGGGCAGGGGAGGGGGTTTAGCATGAAAAAATTAAACATATTAGTAATGGGATGGTGATGGGAGTGACAATCACTTAAATAATTATTTTAAACTCCCACAGTGCTTATACACTTCAGTTTGGTACCCCTTTAAACACCCATTAAGGCTATTCTGTATTATTTTTCCTTTATTTTGAGGAGGATAAAGAAGTACTGATGCTTCCAGCAAGCTCATAATTTTGAACATCTCTTTAAGCAACCTCCCCCCTTGAAGTCTGCTCCCTAAAGCCAGAAAGACCATACAGCCTATTAGAATATAAAGTAGGGAATAAACTGAATAGAGTAACTGCCAGATAAAGCATTCCAGGAATTAAATAAGATGAAAATGTTTCTTTCTGCATTCCTTTCAAATTAATTCTCCGTAGCAGAAAGAATTCAAAACAAAATCATTTGTTGAAAATTCTGCTAGCTGCCATCTAACAAGTTTGTAAATCTTTATAAATTTGCTAGTTAAAAGGAATGTGTGGTTTACATTTGACACTGGCAGAGCTCCAGGTACAATTAACCAGGCAATCTATTAACACTTGGGGAAAATAGAGAAGATAAAAACCAACATAAAATAAACACCCAGGAAAAATAATGCCCAGGTTTGCCTTGTCCGAAAGAAGATTTAACTAGAGTTTATATGGACAAACATAATCTGATTTGTTTCTCCTATTGTAACATGATATTTGTAAAAACACAATTTAAGTAACCATTCCAATAGCAGCTAAATCCTTCACCTAAATTTCAGCCTCTACACGGGGGAAAGGTTTAAGATGTGCAGTTCCAAATATGCACCAAAAGGTAAAAAAGGAATTTTCAAGAACTTCTGCCATCAAAAGAGTTATTCTATCCTTTGAAGATGCGCCCTTGCACAAGAACAGCAGAACATACTTATGGCAAGTTCCTTCCCCTTCAGCTTTCCTTCTTCTAAAACACAGCCATGACTGTGAACCACACAGTGAGGTCCTCGTGAGTCCACACTGGCACGGTAACAGCCATGAGAACTACCAGACCTGTCTGTGCCTATTTCAGGCAGAACCCTGAGTTATTACACCTCACTAAAGAGAACCTTGATCCCAGAAAGCAAAAACAATTTGGCAGGAGGCAGAAATGTGAAAGGGGAGAATGTTTCCTCTCGCCCTGCTCCGCTGCATATTAAGACTGCATCAGTTCCTACAGGGTACATGAAAATATTACATCTCCTCCCAAAATAACTTTGCCATAATATTTTACTATATCTGGTCTGAAAATAGAAATTTATTTACTATCATCTGTAATAAACAACCATTGTCTTCAAAATGCAGATGACAAAAACATTTCAAATATTTGTGGGTGTGGGGGGAGTCTCAGTAAAAGGTAGCTAAACTTTCAGGGGAAACACTTAAAATTGTCTGCATACCACCAACCATGGCTATTAAAGCTGTTAATTTTAATAATCATTTGCCTATTCATTTACATGGGGAGGTTTGGACCTGTCTGCTCATGTGCATGTCTGCATTCATAATTCTTCATTGAAAAGTCACAGTGTTAATAGCCTAGAAACACTTTATCTTTTTTTTTTTCTGCCATTAACTGGTTGTCAGCAAGGCAAGTTTCCAAAATTGTTACCCTCAAAATACTGTAATTACAGCAGTTCTTCAATATTTCTGGATTTGGAAGGCAAACAGATAATTCAAATCCACCTCAGCTTTTTTTTTTCCTACTGTTGAATAATAGTTTGGGGAGCAAGCAGCCCTTTCTTATGCACTCCCAGGAATGAAAAAAAAAACGGAAATAAGTGACTGTTTTTTGATTTGCTCTGGACAAGCTGTGTTTCTTGAAAGCCATGCAAAGCTCAGAGAGCTGGAAGTACATCACAGGAGCCAGTGGCATTCTCAAGTGACGGATCTCAAGGTCACATTTGGCCCCGTGCCTCAGAAGGCTAACCAAGAAAGGCTGAGAAGATTACCTTGGAAGTATGTAATTAAGTGATAACATCATTGCCCCTGTGCTTTGCAGAACAATCCACTTGTGATGAACAATTTCTTCTCCGGCCTCATAACTCAGTCACTGAACATTCAATTACTCCATCATAAAACAAATGGGCAACAATATTACTGTTGTTGGAATCCCTAGACCAGAAAAAAAAAGGTAAAACTTGCCAAGTGAAAACATGTGACTACCCCCAACCTCATGTTGAAATTGTAGCAGGTAAGAAGATTAATTAAGTCATTTCAGTCCTACACCTCAAAACAATCTTGTGTAAATTACAGAAAATAATAAAAGTCATGACTTTTCAAAGCTTTCTTGACCTTTATTCCAACAGAAATTGGGCCACTCAGAAGACATTGCTCACACACCAGTTTTCTGCATGCCTCCTAGGAGCACTTCATTTAACCATGTCTGAGCAAAACCACAGAACTGGTGCTCAAGGCTGTGGCTATATCACCTCAACGTTGCCCTTCAAAACAAAATACAACATATTCTGACCCAACTTACACAGGGTCAGGACAAGATTTTAATTGGAACACAGGGAAAAAGGCAAAGCTCCTTCAAGACGGCATCACCTGATTTTTGTCCCCATATTGCCTTTCTAAAATTCTCCTTTTGTAAGGAGGACATGCATGTTCCCACACATATATAGGATGTCACTTCTTTACTATTTCTAGATATTTATTTGCCAGTCTGGTGGTGCTAAAATTCATAGTGTATAAAATATAAAATGATGCACAAATTAGCAAAACTGAGGGCACCACCTCCTCAGCAGTCTTGTCTTGGCAACCCAAGCCATGTGAAATACACCTAATTCTGTGTGTCCTGAGAGCAGGGATTTTACTCGGGTAGTCTGCTATGAGAGCTAAAAGAAAAAGATGGCAGTCCAGTGCTGCAGCATGGTCCAGCTGTCAATAAAGAATTAAATCTTTCCAACTTTCATTCTCAGTCCCTGCTTGTATGATGAGTTTATCTGTGGAGCAAGAAGTGAAGCAGAGCACAAAGTCCCAGTCCCACCACAAACAACACACTGATTATTATTGCTAAAACATTTATATCCTCATTATGCTACTTACTAGTACCATAACCTGCTTTCTGTACAAGCACCATGAAAAAACACTCCCAAAGTCCTAAAAGAGCCAATCTCATATTCTTCAGTTCAACATGTAGGCAAACCTAAGTTATACCAGATCCAAAATGATACCCAAATACTGAATATTCTCTCCTAACTCCAAAATTGCTCTGATCAATGACAATGAGAGGATGGGGTATGAAATTTTCTATACATGAGCAAACATAGTTTACAGGCTATAAAACCCATTAGAATCTTAATAACAAAACTGGGCATTACATACTGGCTTTCAAGCACAACTCTGATCTCATCATAACTGAGACAATCTCAGCAAAACCAAAGTAAATATTTAGCACAAATCTGGCCAAGTTCTAAGCATTTAAAGCAAAGTTTTAAATTTAGAGTCTTAATCACTGGCAATATTAGAGCAAAAATTGATATATTTGTAGAATTGCATAAGATGTTATGAAGCAAAATCTGACAACAAAAAGTAGCTACTGGCCCTTTACAGCGGTGTTTGTTCTAAAAATTAAGTGGACAATTATTTTGGTGAGAAAATCCTACCAAGATGAGAACCATAGCTTTCAAATATATTTTCTCCTGTTATTTTGGACCTTTGGCATTTGTTTTGAAGTTTGAATGCAAAGCAGTAACAGAGAGGGAAAAAAACACCCCACATCTCAGTGGGTTACATCACAGTGACTTTGTAGAACAATATAAACACCATGTTGACCTCACATTGCTGTTGCAGGGAGAGAACTAAAAATAGATAATGCCTCCATGTGTTTTAGAAAACCAGGCAATATTTATGTAAAAGATGGGCAGTGAAAGAAGATTAAATAAGAGCACATTAGAGGAAGAATCTCTGCACAATTTTTTTTATTTTATTGATAGCTGGAAATACAAGAATTACTGTTTGCACGTCATGAGCACATGTAGAAAATCTGACCAAGCTCCTAAGCTCAGTCCTTTATTGGATATTTAAAAATTATTCATTCTTATGACTGCTAAAGTTCACAGCATACCCATTTCTAACACTTCAACCTTCAGTCTCTGAAGCTTTGTGAACACAACAGGCTTTATCACCAGAGATTTAAATATAGACACAATTCCAGATCAAACCATCCGCTGGCTGGCATTTCATTCCCAAGGGAACCACAACACAGGGAGGGGGACACACCAGGTGCAGGTGTTTGGAAAAAGCCCTCTGGCCCCACACTTCAGCTATAGACTATTTTTTTTTGTCAAAGGCTGATTGCACCCCAGGTTTAACCCCACAGCACCCACACTTTCACAGTGTCATGACTTCAAACTCCTCTGACCAAGACTTCTGTACTGGGGGTGAGGTTGGAGAGAGATGCTACAGGGCTCCCATTTAGCAAGATCTTAGTAAGAAAGTATAACAAAAAGTGGGTCAGTAAAATAACCTAGTTTGATAAGATTGGACAGAAAAAAGTAGATAACAAGTGGTTCTCATGACCCTTCCCAGACTGGGAACCCCACATTCATACAGCATCAGACACATCCTGGAATGGATGATGCAGGGTGCCATCTGTGGAGAGAGGTTCCTCCTTTCTGGTCATTTGAGCTACTACATAATTTTCTCACAAGAAAACAGCCCTCTTCAACATTTCTGCTGTCAAACAGAAAGAATGGCTCGAGAACTCACTGTTGCACTGTTAGAAAAAGGCCAGGCCTGACAGGTAGCTGCGAGTGGAAGATGCCCACAGGCTCCTCTGCTGCCATGAGTGGGCTGAGGTGATGCTGCAGCAAACAGGCTATAAAATGACAGAACCATTTAGGTTGGAGAACTTGCTTAAGAACATTGAATCCAGCTGTAAATGTAGCACTGCCAAGTTCACCAGTGCTCCATCCAAAATAAAAATACCCCTACCATATTATTCTTTTACCTGGAGAAGGGAAAGTAAAGAAATACAAGTGTATCTCAGCATGACAGGGCAGGGGGTCAGAATTAGAGGCAAGCAAGGACAGTTCAATCCCAGTTGCCAGGAGGAAAGGGACGGGAACACCGCTGAAGGCATCTTGGGAGGGCTGAGAGCCATGGGCTTTGACAGAGACAATCAGCAGCTTTCAAGAGGAGGGCTCTGAAGCTGGGCTACCACAAGAGAACATCACACAAAAAAATCACCATGAGCCAGCCCAGTAATTTTCCCTTTCATATTTGGGGGGGATCCACCCACTCTTTGCCCCACACCACAGTGTTCCATGTGAACTGGGCCACATGCACTTTCAAGTGCACAGCAGGGGAGACACCAAAGGCAATGCCAAGGGTGATGTCAACCCATCTGAGAGAGCCCAGAGCTCTCAGAAACACAGCAGGTCTGCAGCCACACAAGTAACAAAGAGCAGTCAGGAAAGATGAATGTCAGATGTTCATTTTTCTTCACTTCCATGTCTACTCTTAGTTGAAGGTTGCAATTCTCACTAATTTCTGATTTTTTCATTTTCATTTCACAAATATGGGATTACTAATATTAGGTAAATCCAGAGGCACTAGGCATTCTTTTAATTCTAAGCTATTAGAAAATAATTTTCAATGCAAAGCATGTTACAAGAACTAGAAAGGAAAAGTAACTTACTATACCAAAAAAAGTGAGAGAAGGAGAAAAAAAAACAAACAAACAAATACCTCTTTGCAAGGGTTTGGATTCCTGCTGATAGGAAAGAATGAAGCATAAAAGGAGACATGAGATTTATCCTTTGCAAAATCCTGGGCTGCAAAAACACTGAGAAGGGGGGAAAAAGCAAATACATGGCCTGTTTTTCCTTAGTATTACTAATACTTTCATGCTAATCCAGTATTGGACAACACACTTCAGAGTTCCATGATTTTGCACCAAAGCACGGAAAAGAGGTCTCTGCTTCTTCTATCCAGAGAAGACATCAGCTTCAGCTGCTACAGCAGTCAGCTGCAAGGTGATATGGGATCAGCATTAGCATCCTGATGTCACCCGTGCACGTGTCTGTCAACTGCTACTTGATAACTAAACTCTGAGCAGCCCAATTTTGCAGTGCAGATCTGCTTCCCCTGAGCATTCCTAACTACTTCTGCAGGACTTACAGAGTAACAGACTCAGCATAAGTGAGCACCTAACATAAGATAAAACACAAATAGCGATTGGAAGTCACAAAATGCAGAAGATAAATCTAAAGTTGTGCTATCTCTATTCATTGCAGAAAATATTAAAGCATAGTGTTAAAAACCAGCATAGTTTTGCCTCTTGACCAAAGTCTACAGGAAGCCAGCACTTTTTCAGGAAAACATTGCTAGTAGCTGCAAAGTGAACCCCAACCACATTTCTGCTTGCGGGTGTAAAGTGCTGCATCCTTGTTTTCTACTGAAAAGCAAAATTCAAAGCACAAAGTCACTTAAAAAGAATGCTGGCTTCTATGTCCTTCTTCCTTTGAAGCTTCCATCTGTAGGGGCATCAAAGGAGGCAACTTTTTTTGTTGTTGTTGTGGCAGATGTAACAAATTCCGTTCTTCTGAAATATTCCAAAAGCTCACAAAAGGTCATAACAGTATGCATAAGATCTGGATAGGAGGAGAACACCAACCTATCTTGCTGCAACTCCTGCAGGTGAGGCAGGATGGGCTGTGGAGGGGACATCCTGTTTGTAATTCAGCACTAAATTTATTTTGCACCATTTTCATGAAAGCTTCTCTAAGCTCAAAGCATTACACTAAAGCACTAAAGAGAATCCTTTATTTGCCAGAACTGTAAGTTCAGGTGGTCAAATCTGAGAACGTAACAACAACATGTGTCAAAGATATTGTCTAATTTAATAAATTAATCTAAATTAATAACAGATTATTTTCTTCATTTTTGTCAAATAATGCAGTAAAAGGCTGACTACATACCCCTATTCTAGGCTCTCTCTGTTAGACACTTAGCTATAGCATCTGATGGCAGGGGTCTAAAGAGATCTCTCTTAAAAAAAATCTAAATACACCTATATGTCTGTAATGTGTCACGACCTGCTTATTTCAGCTTGTTAACAGAGCCTGAATCATCATGTTGATAGCAGTTTAAATGAGTAATTTTTGCTCATATAAGTGACGCCTGTTAAATATCATGACAGGTTTTCTCCGAGGATTTCAAACTGACCCACATCTTACACACCAGAAGTCATCATGCACCACTTTTAACGAGAGTCACACTAATTGCCTGTGCAGAGCAAAACAAACAGGGATTTTTTAAAAACAAAACAAAACCAAACAAAATACAAAGAAAAGCAGACTACAGGCTCAGACTTGAGGTGGAATACATGGTCTTGCTCTGACAATATTAAATATTAGACCTCCAGGGCTGAGTAAAATCACAAATAGCAATCACCGTAACATCAGAGATTACACACACTTTTAAAAAGCACCTTACTTGAAAATATATTTATAACACCAGCACAGGGGAACACATTCCCTCCAATTTTTATGAGAAAAATTAAGCTGATGTCCATCAGGCTCTGCTAAAAAAAAATACCCCATCCTAAAGACCTGTGTCTGCTGAAACATATTAGATCTTATGTTTCTCCAATCTATTCAGTGCATGGCTTTTGCACTACTGGAAAGCATTGGGTGCCCTCCTGTTGTAGAAGTATGATTATTTTGGAGGGTGCTGGGCAATAGAATAAAGCTCAGGAGGCAAACATGCAGCAAGGCCATTACCTTAATTCATGGCAGCCTCATCAATACAAGTCAACTGAGGACTTCACCAGGACAGCCTGCACTGCATTAAATCCCCAAGTGAAAATCTGTCAACTCCTTTGAAGCCAAAGGCAGAAAGAAACTACTGAAAATCCAGAATTCTTCACATAAAGAAGAATTAAACAAATGTTTCATTCTTCACAACCTGCTAACTCCCAAGTTGGAAAATCACTCCTGTTTATATGGGTGGCTTTTATAGACATATTAAACCAGAAAGGTGGTTCCCCTTCAAACATCTCTTTCCTGCCTACCTTATTTCTTGCCATGTCCAGCAGGTTCAGTGTTCACCCTAAATCCATACTGCCCCCTGCAATTTCCCCTAGAGCTTCCCCATAAAGGAGGTCCTGAAAGCTACTGAGAAGTCACAGGACACAAAGCACAAGTCACACAAGACTTTCCCTACCAATGATAACCTAACTTTAAAACAAGTCTGAGTGGGATCTCCCAGCTTCTTCAATGGAGGGAAAATCCCAGCCACTGCTGGAGTGAGTTCCATGTAAGCATCATCTAGTGTGGTTATTTCCACACACGACAATATTTTGTTTGAATTCCTGTCACCCTGGTGGCTGACAGCGACTGTTTACCAGGTGGATTTACTGTCCTCAGGCCAAGTCTCAATGTTTTGCTCTGAGAGTCACTTCCCTGAGTGGCTACACAGACCAGCAACAAACAGGAGAGAGACCAGCAGCACAAGTTAGAAGAGGGATGAAAGGCTCATGGCAGGGAACAGAATTGTCCCTGAGGGAGTGATGTAGATTTACAAGGACTCATGCTATGTCTCCAATTACCTGTACTCTTGCTTCTTCTGCCTGCTTCTGTATTTGTGGGGAAGAGAAGCTTGCCCCCTTGATTTTAGCATATTCCAGTTCTCTTCATTTATCTTCATTTATTTTGACGCCTCCAGCTCCCTCCATGAGTTATCCCTATGCCCAGGAGGACACCAGTGCCACTAGATGTGGTAGCCAGAAGGTAGACCTAGCCATTGTCCTAGCCATGCATGCCCTCACAGACCTCAGAATCCCATTTCCTACTGCTTTTCAGGTGACAGCTTCTTTAAGAGAATAATCAAAACCACTAGAAGATACAGCTGCTTCTCCTGCTTCAACCCTGTCTAGTTAAAGGTGTCCCTGCCCATGGTGGGGGTGTGGGAACTAGATGGTCTTTAAGGTCCCTCCCAACCCAAACCCTTCTGTGATTCCATGTCCTAAACAGATCCCACTACTTGCAAGCCAAAAAACTGATTACTAAAAAAACTTGCTTTGGAGTTGTGTCTGCACAAGGCAAATAAATGGTCACTGGAGTTGGGGGTGCATTTAGTGTGCTGTGTGAAAGTTGTGCTACATGGCCCACCCCTGTGGTCCCCAAAAAAATTACCAAAAACAGGACAAAAATCCATACCTTTCACTTGCAGCTGAAGAAATGAAAGGTAAAGGAAGAGCCTGACACTAAAGGATTATGTAAGAAAAAGTGCTGGGTGCCTAGTTAAAAGAAGGTTCTCAAATGCAGTACATCAAGGGAGTAGAATCTGAAACATATTCTGTATTTGTGCCATGTAAAGAAATTTACTGGCTGGGTATAGGTAGACAGTGATATTACTGTTCTTTCTATCTACTGTTCTGCATTCAAGTAGCTTCTGTTCAGGAAGTGACAAATAGACAGGATTTTATGGAGGGCACTGGAAGTGGGGTAGTCTGTAACCCACACTGCTGAATCCCTCACTATCCAATTCACACCACAGCCTTCTCCTTAAACAGAGATTACAAGAGAAAGCAAAGAAAGGAAACTTTGTCATTTGAATTTCAAATACGGTACAGTGGGTGGCAGAATAACACACATTTTACAGCATACCAGTTGCATGATAAGCACTTAAATGTCTTTTCATACTTGTTTTTCCCCCTTGCATTGAACCCCCTTCCCTTGCCTTCATGTGCATCAGCATTTCTTCCAGATTGTCCTTTTTTTCCATATTTTTTTCAAATTAATATATCCCCTCTTCCTTAATTGCTTCCCTTCCTAATCCCTGGCTGCCATTATCCATCCAGTTTTTCTGATGGATTTTATTTCTCCTCTCTGAGGCAAAGACTTTGTTTTCTTGATCATCTTTCTCTGG
Organism: Pardalotus punctatus; assembly: GCA_013400915.1. Lineage (NCBI taxonomy): Eukaryota > Metazoa > Chordata > Aves > Passeriformes > Pardalotidae > Pardalotus > Pardalotus punctatus. Next base: position 135,268 of record VZTX01020054.1, on the reverse strand, counting down.
CCGTACAGACAACACTGAAAGCCAAAGTCATTGCATAGTCTAAAGGAGATCTTGCACAAACAACTCTCAGATATATTTTCATGGATATTTCTTCTATCATTGACTTGAAAGTCTGGAAAAGTGAAGGGAAAAGTGACTTTATCAGTTATTTTGTCTGGTTTTCCCTTTGAGTCAGAGAAGATTTGTAGGCCACATGCAAACACTGAGTTGGGGGATGAAAAGGGGGTGACTGAGTGTGCCTGCCTAAAGCCATTGCAGAATTAATCTAGACCCAGCAAAACCAGGTTTAGAAGCCAGTGTTTCCCAGGTTGAGGAATGTTTGAGGACTATTTTTGTGTTTAATGCCACACCTGAAAGGACTTACAAGGAAAAATACTCCTGAGAATCTAGAATCTTCATGCAAACAAGATCCTAACACAGTTCTCTGTCAGGTTCTAGGGAGCAGCACACTTGAATCCACAAGTTCAGGCTCTTACCTGCCCATCTACTCATCTGCTGCTTGTTAACACTCACAATTTAAGCTTTTTTTTCCACCTACAGCAGCACCTAAGTGCAATACGCAAATATATTCTATTTCATGATTAAAAGCAAGCCAATTTTGCTATTAACAGCTTTCATTAGTTCCAATGTCATTTTAATCACTTCAAAACAACACCTCAATTTCTCTTTCATAAGACCGCTGATAGCGTGCAGCTACTCCGTATTTAGCAATTAAGAAGAGACAAGCACTCTTTCAGAAAGAGAAGTAGTCTGGCTTCCTGCTATGAAACCACAAAATCACCCTGATCTCTGACTCACCACGCATCACAGGGGAAGTCAGCCTTCGATTCTGCAAACTCGAAGATGTTGAACATCAGTTTTCAGAAATTACCACATGTCCCTGTTGTGGATGAGGTACCTCAACATGGCCACTCAGAGATGTTTTGGTGAATGCAGGATATGGATCTGTTAACTGCACAACCTCTTGTACTGAGGGAAGTCATAAGACTAAAATTTGAAATGCAGAAGTGGCAAAAACTGAAGAATATTCTTCTCCCACTTAGGCACGCCTACACAGATTCATGACTGAACCTCAGAGGCATGAATTATGACTAATTTCAGAAGAAGAGGCAAAGGGGAATGTGACAGCTCAACAAAAGCCACGAGATACACTCCACTGTGCCCACTCTCACCAGACTGCCCATTTCCCACCCCAACACACACTGCACCTTTATCCACTAATGCTGCACCAGCCCAGCAAGATGCATCAACCTGACTAATTGTGGACCTTAGCTTTACTGACACAGAAAAAGCATATTTAAATACTGTGGAATAGACTGTGACTCCCATATCATGATTTAGGATGAAAAGGATAAGAGATACCAACAGAAAATACTGTGGTGTAATACTTTATGTAGCCACAATGAAATGATCCAAACTGAACTTAATGTAAACATTAGAGTTAATAAACTTCCTACTGTGAAAATGAAGAAATTATTAGTGACCTGGCAACAGGTGATTAGGACCATGGGTTGTCTCACACTGCAGTAGCTGAGTCTTTGCTTCAAGATTCCTGCCAGAAGACTTATAAAAACAGTTTTTAGCCACAAGTTCAAACAACTTTTTATTGATGTGCATTTTAATGCTCACAGAGCTGCCAAGGTGTTTTAGCACTGAAGTACCAGAACCACTGCGGGATTAGGAGTTTGCATCTGTGTAATGCATCTATTACAAAGAGAAAACAATTTTAAGTAAAAATTCAGGACAACCGTCTTGACACAACCCTACGCCAGCATTTTTGCATGTAACCCAATCTTCAGGACAATAAACTGCTTTTTCTGCAAGAGCAGGAGCCATATGCAGTGTCAGGTGAGTTGTCATGCTGACTCCAAGCTGAAAATTGCATTCAGGCCAAAAATTGCATTAAATTTAGGACTTTAAAACTGTCTTCAGACTAGCTACTGTACTTTGATTTCGTGATCAATTGGGAGCGATACAGGAATTGCCCATGTGCCTTCTATTTCATGTATTACAGACATTACTATTTAAATTATATTACATATTCCAGAGATTTTAAATGAAGGCAGAAATGTTCAAGCCAATGGAAGAAATTCATGAGGAGATATTTAAAATCAAATATCCATCCTCCTATGGAGAGCTGCCTGGAGAGGCACACACCAACAGCAGGGCAGCGGCCTTCCCACTCTCCTTAGCCCAGCAACACTTGGGGAAAGAGATAAATGCCAATAGCCTGGGCCTGCCCTGCCTTCCCAGTCAACTGTGCAAACTGTGCAGAAATCCTAAGAATAAGGTTTTAATCTTGTTCCAACACCCTTTCCCCCAGCCCCATGCAGGCAGAGAAGCCAACCCAACCCATCTCCTGCATGCCTCTGCTAAGCCTCACAAGCCCTTTGTTGTGCTTCCGACTGTGCCTCTAGCCTCATGTTTTCACTTTGCTTCATAAGCCCTCTGTACAGTTTTAGTGCTTCAGTAACAGGTTTTCTTTGCCTTCAGTAAGCGTTTTTACAAACCCAAAATTGTATTTTTAAAAAGCATATTCCAGGTTTGCAAGTCAGCACAACACTGTGACACCTCATCCTTGAGATTCAGTGCAACTTAAGGATGAAAAAGATCTTCACACATTATCAGAATACTCTTCGCACTGCTTTTGTTTCTAAATCTATTTACCAAAAAAAAATTTACGATGTTATAATGTCAGTTGTTTAGTGATACACCACCAAAAATCACAATTATGTTTGCCCCAAAATGCAGATATTTATAGTCAGAAACATAAGGCCTTACAACAACTGATCTATGCCTGGGAATAAGAAAGAATAAAGAGAAAACTCATATTTTAAACATTGAGTCTCTGTCTTACAGTAACTTTGTCTTTCAGCAGCTAGTCTTAGCAGAATTGTCTCTGCACAACTTTGTGACCCAAAGCCACCCAAAACACAATGGAAACAAACCAATTATGAATATACCTCTCCCACTTCTGCCCTGTGCTGTTGTTTTTTTGAACCAAATAGAGGAAAGGTGTGCATGCAAAATGGGGTCAAGTTCCAAAAACTGGGGCTGAACATCTTCTAGGTCACTGAGCACAAAAACAAATTTCAGAAATATAAAAAGCCCGTTTCATCTGTGTACAGAGTGCACCTCACGTCAATGAAGCTCATCCAGGACTGAGGTGGTTCTCTCATCTCTTATTCTCTTGACAAAAAGTGCTGGAATACAAAGAAAAAAAAAAGAATCACAGAACTGTAAGAACTGCTCATCTATATGATGGGATTTCCCTCAGAGTAAGAAGTGGTTGTTCACCAGAGTAGTTCATGCATAAATGCTGACCTTACACCCAGGCTCCCACCCCAGGCTGGCAGTGAAGATGATGCCCAGCTGCAAACACCCAATGTTTACCAGCACAGTGTGGGACTGAGGGACCCCTGTTCCCTCCCAGGGGGAGACTCCTACACTTGAAACTCAGTTTATAAATAAGCAGGAAAGGTACCAGACCTGCATCACAACATCAGTGCTGCCCTGCATAGGGCTTAGGTTACAATGGAGTGGACGAACGTAGGAGGACTGGAAGCCAAATTTGGCAATTTGTGCTTTTTGCCACAGTGCCTTCTGGTGCTGCAGGTAATGCAGGTGAGGCAGCTCACAGAGAATATATGAACTGATTGGGGATTAATACTTAAATACCTTTTTAAATTATTCTTCCACCAAAGCCTCTTTTAGAATATGAAATACACATTTATTTAAAATCCATTTATGAAAATAACTGGGAATTGCTGATACATAAACTTGTGCAAAACCTTGGAAAACAGCCCCACTAAACTCAGACTGATTGATATCATACAAAGGCTCCTGCACTGTAGAAGACATCTTTGTAAAGGAATTCTCCTCCTGAGCCTGAGTTGGTTTGGGCACTAGCTAACAAATTCAGATGGATAAATGGGACAGAGATGCAAAGGGAAATGTTGGCAAGACAGCACTTTAGGATACAGCAAAAGAACAGGATGAGGGAGAAGATGCAAAACCTAACATTTTGAGCATGCATTTGAGAAGGCTGTCACAGGGATGAAAATTTGCTATGTCTAAACTCTTTACATTCACATTTGCCCAAGACTAAGACAACCAATCCCAGGAACAAACCTGTGTGTTAATTCTAAGCACCCCCCAAGAGCCAACACAAGCACAAATGTGCTTATCCTTTGCCCCACAGGGCCACTGGTAGCTTCACCATGAAGGTCCAAGGACCCTGCTCAGACTGCCAGACACAGCACATCCCCAGTCACACAGCCACCTTTCCCATCCATCTCACTTTCCCCCAGGGTTTCTCTCTTCATGTTGTCCCACACATGACACTTGGTAGAGAGCTTCATGCCAAAATCTTGTCCCCCTCCATCTGCAATTCTGAAGCAGTGAGAGAGGTGCCACTCTGTCTTTGATCTAATACTCCCATCTACTGCCTCACTGCAGCCCTGCAGCTGCCTTACCCAAGATCTGGCACAAGGGAGATCCAGATTCCTGGTCCCCACATCTGCTACTCATCCCTGCAGGATGAGCTGGGGTATAGTACTCAAAGGAGCACAGATGTAAATACAAACCATCAGTATGGGAAAGGAGTTGGGAGTCAAATAAACATACATCTTTTAGGTATGACAAAACCATCTTTTTAATGAAAGTGGGGTGTACTCTGCCTGGATATGAGGTGAAGAATCCACAAAAAGCAAGTTGCAAAGGGAAACAACTTCATGTGAGAGACAAGGAATGTGTCATGTTGGCCCCACACTCTTCTTTCCCCCCTGGCCAGCTTCCCAGGCATAGACCATAGGCCAAGACACTCAGGCCAGAAAATGCCTTCTAGAACAAGCAAAACCCAAAGTTCCAACAAGCTGACGTTTTGCACCCAAGGAGAATGCAGGAGCAGACCATAGAGGGTCTGGCCAAATACAAATAGATATTTTTAGTTTCTACCCAAAGAGGTAGAAGTCCTAGTCATGCGTAGTTCAAAACCTAAAGCAGATATGGGCAGCCAAAGCATGCTGGTACTTGACAGAAATTTCACTTCTGATCACGGGAGATGCAGGGAGCATGAGAACAGAGCACTCCCATAGCAGAGGTCTGGTGCCTTTCCTCAAAGTCACACTGGCACATCATTAGACCACCAAATTGCTTCAGTACAAAGGGACATCAAGTCAGCATAGCTATGCTATGAGTTGGTTTAAGGCAAAATTATGCTCACTTCAAAAAGGAGAAAAATTTCAGACTATACTCCTGAAACTATGCCATGGAAAGGAACTACTTTTTACAGGCTTAGGATTTTCCACATCAAAGTAATGCAGTTTTCAAAGATACTCAAATAAACAACCTCATGTTTTTTGATACACAGGGTAATAGGAAGATACAGCAGCGAATGAAATCGCAGCAGCATTCTGTCACCTCGACCCACTCAAGAGATGAGAACAAGGACCTTCAGTGCAAAATGTGTCAGTACATCAACCAATTCAAAGGAGACACATCCAGCAAATGCAAACACATGAGGGTGTGTGTTTCTCATGTCCAGCACAAAAACCTACATACACTGACAAGCGCTAAAGCGGATGAGAAAACATGGTCTCAGAGGAAGAGGTCTGATTGCCCCAGAGACTCTTCACTCTCTTCCCATGGCCTTCCAAGCTTCATTTAAACCATACGTTTTACTACAGCCCCGAGTGCTAAGTGGTCTGGAAAAGTGAAGAGTGAGTAAGATGGCTGTCAATATCTACTTGTACAGAAATACTTCCCGTGAGGGACACAGAAATGAATAAAGCTTTCATTTGCTGCAGGGTTTCTGTTTCTCTAATGCTGCTTAGAATTTGTGAAACGATCAGTCCTTGATGAGACCTGAAGTTGGTTAAACAAGTACTTACAGGCCCATTTGAAAAAGCTTTTGTCTAGCTGTATTTCTTTTGTTTAAGCTCGGGAAGAACTGCAAGCCCCAAATCTGCCAATATGCCTCTCTTAATATTTGGAGAATTAGCTTTTTTTTATTAGCAAAAAAGGCCAGACAGTCAGAAAGAGATTTTGTGAGCTCAGCATAAAAATAGGAGTGAGCATTTATTCATCTGTAAGTCTGTTTGCCTTGGATAGTTTTTCATTGATTGTACTGGGGCTCTTCCAGCGCTATCAGCTTGAAAAGCTTTTAACAAAGGAAGGTACTGCTTTGTTAGATGGGCTGCTTCCAAGATTTCAAAGCAAGAAGCTGCCTTTAACTTTTGTGACAAGCCAATAAATAAAAGGGATGATCAAGGAGGACAGAATTCTACCCTTAGCTGTCTAGATCTGTATAATCACACATCCCCAAGGAGTGCAGGATCCTCTTCCTCACACACATCCAACGGCCAAACAACCCCACACAGAGCAGGACCCAGGCAGGTCTGCTATATACACATCGAACTGTGTCCTGGTCTCCTAGGTAAGCAGCACCACCCCAGATTACTGCAGGAAGAGAGGGGATTTAGAAGATGGAAAATCATACAGAATTAGGTATCATGCTGCTGGAATTTTTGCATTAGATCTAACACTTTTCTAAAGAGCTATACCAAAGCACTGATTTAATTTGTGCTATAAAACACTCAAGAGGTCTTTTGGTTGATGGATTCATAACTAAAACGCAAATTTCTCTGGTGTACCAGAAGTCATAAATCAGTTGGTAAGAGAAAAGCTGAGGGAGATGGGTAAACATGCTGCTGTCCTGGGCAGATATTTAGCAGATGGGAAATTTCACCCACAGAGCAGCAGCACTGACCACTCTCAGTTATCAAAAGTCCTGCAGTGCCTTCTGAAGTCTCAAGGCTGCTGCCTTAGGCAAACACAGGTGGTTTTACTTTCCTCCACTCCCTTTACAGCATCCATTACAGAAGTTATCCTCTTGCTTTTGCACTGTGCATGTTCCTGCTGGCAGCTGCTGAGTTCCCTGGGAGGGGTCAGTAATCCTCGGTGGGGGGAATCAGTCTCTCTACACTGCACAGGCAGCTCTTGGTGTCCCAGTTACACCCTGTTACCTGAAGGGTATCTTAGATATCCCATGCAGCACAGAGCTTAGTAACGAAGCTAAAACCACTTTTGGCGCTTAAGAGACTACCTCTGCTTGTGATTTAATGCAGCTTAATGTGTCTAATCACAAAATCTGACTCACAAAAGAAAGCTCATCACCCCTACTAAACAAAGGATTATCCAGCGAGTGTCAATGGAAATAAACTGGCTGCTTGAAGAAAATGTTTAAACACTCTTCTCTCTTACCCATTTCCAAAACTAACTGGAGTGTAGCACATTACTCACATGAAGGATGTCACTGATTAATGTCCCCATGGAATCTTAACCTATTTTACCAAAAGTTTCAAGGCCATAGTTCTGAAATATCACCACTAATATAAGGGCTGTCATTTCTGGGTACAATACCTGAGGGGTTTCAAAGAGAATTGCTCTCAAGAGAGTGCCAAATCTCTTGATTTTTAAGAATTGGCATTCAATGCCCAGCCCATTGAAGTCAATGTAAAACATTTTGTTCCCTCTAGTCAGGGGACAATTTCACATGCCTACCTTCTTACTTTGTCACAGGAAGAGCAACTGAAAGTAGACTAAGCAGGCTGGATCTGGGAAAAAAAAAAAAAAATCTAAGTGATCCTTTCAGAATATATTCTGATGTATAATATTTGCGTTTTTTGCCAAGTGCTGGGTAAGACATACAGGTATCTACTCTAAAGGTGTTTTATGTAACCAAGTTTATCTTGTGCTGTCTCTAAAATAAATTTAGTCTGGGACTTCTCAGTCACTTATTAAAATGAAAAGAACATAAAAATGACTATAAAATCATGATACATACATAATATTCCTTTGTCTTCACAGAGCAAGATAAAATGTACATGAGTAGTCTTCAGTTTCACTTGTATTCCCAATTTTTCATTTAAAATTTCACCTCCTAGTACAGTCTTTTTATTGTCAGCTAGTCCTAATGTCTGTATTTCAGCATGTGGTTATGGATCAGAAGCACACTTTCAAAACAAGTGTTCCCAGTCATCTTCCCTTTCATCAATCTTCAGATTTTGAAGATGAAGTGATTGTGTTTGTTTCTATTTTCTCTCTACTCCTTCACCTGTTTTTTTCTTCACCTCAGGGAACTCTCCCAGAAACATATTTTTTGCTGTTTGCATTGCAGCCACTCAGTGGATTCTCTCTACCTGGCATTTGGAGCCCTCTCACTCTGAACAGCCACTCATCACTGCTATAATAACGCCCACTAAAACATTTCAAGACCTTCCATGCCAAGGCTGCTCAAGCACAGAATGTGGACTACCATTGTGTCCTCTTAAACACATCATAGGGATACAGATCTAATCTCATTTCCTAAAATGAGACAAATTGGAAAGAAAAATTCTAATTGAAGGCTTAGTTCTACAAAGTCACATACCCAGTGCATATCATTTATAGGTGCAGGTTTTAGTCCATTTATAGTAATTTTATTCATCAAAGTTTCAAAAATATGTTTATATAACCCCTGCTTCCTTGTCTCTATTAGATTGAATTAGGTACCTCAAAAGTGTCTCAGAATTTAGTGGAAAATTATGACAGGCGTTTTCATTTTTCATACAAATATATACACATTTTTCATATGTATGCATGTTTAGAAACACACTTATGTTGAACCCCCAAGGAAAGCATAAAGCAAAAGCTCAATATAACCTTAAAGGGAAGGTGGGCTTTGATAGGCCCTCTTGTTGATTTCTGCCCATTTTAAAGCTGTATCATAAACTAGGAGTGGAATATGTTCATCACAGGGTAAAACAAAAATATATATTTTACCTTCTGTTTTTCATAAATTGTTTCTCTTATTGCTGTACACAACACATAACATTTTTTACAAGCAGAAGCATATGGGCATTATTGGTCTCTGTGACTAGTAAACACATGAGGAGAAAGTGTGAATAAATTATTGGCTGATACAGGTTTACCACCACATCCATCTTCTGTTTTGATAGGATAGGTCAAGCATTCATTTCAAACAGAAAGAACTCCTCTAAAAACAATAATTTTGATTGACTGAGATGGAGGTTCAGCATACACATTTTCAGATCCCTTTGAAAGCTGTATTCCACAGTCAGAATAAACCATACACTACAACATAATAAATAACATGTGACCAAAAGCAATGACATTTATCATTTATTGCTGGTAAATGTTTAAAGTTGAAGCACAGAGCCAGACCATCTGGTTTAGTCCTAACATCCAACACTGTAAGTGATTTTCATTGATGCTGAAAACAGCCAAAAGCAAAAGCAAATCTTGTCACCCAGCAAATCCCTGACTCAGAAAAGCCACAACGTATACCCTTGGAGGAACCCACCAGAAACTCTACGAGAAACTTGCTTCTTCACCATATTTTGGCAGACTTCACCCTCCATTTGAAGAGCACAATTGCACCTCAACACTAGGTTTATATTCACAAGCAATCAAAATCAAAATTGAGGACCTTGAAGTAAAGATGATATGTAAATTTTCAGAGTTTAGAAGTTAATATGGTTGGGTGGTTTTCCATCTCACTGAGGACTTGGAGGCAGAGCCCCAAGAGGGTTAAAGCACTTAACAATCCCAGCAGCCTCACTCAAGAAAAATAACAACAATTATTGAAAAAACTGAATTAAACCAACACCTAGACTTTTCTGTCACCAGGAAGACAAAGTGCTCCCAACTGGGTTAGCTCTAGGTGATGATGAGTTTGTGATGAAGCAGACCAGATTAAACCTGATTCTCAATATATGGTGGGGCAGGACTGACAGCCCTCTGAAACTGCAGACCTATCACTGCATGGTGCCAGCTTCTCTGCATCTTCTTACCAACAAGGCCATCCTTAAAAGAGGCTTTGACCACCCTGATCCATCTGGGACGTCAGGTCTGCTTTGAGCAAGAGGTTGGACAAGATAATTTCTAGAGATCTCTTCCAACTTCTTCACCCTTCATATTTTCACAGGCTTTTCTTAGACTTTAGAGAATAACACTGTTTCAACAACAGCTATACTTACTTACCTTTTCACTACAGGCATCTGCAAAACTAGAATTAAAAAAATACTTTTTGCAGTCTTTAGACAGATAACAGTGTAAGTCTACAACCCAGCAAGCCTCAGGGTTACATTTCAAATACACTATCATTTTGAGAAGGACTGGTTAATATACAAACAGGAAGAATAAGAGCTAAAAGCAATGCTCACACAATTAAGGCCATTTTTTGAAGTGGGAAGAAACGAATGCAGGTGAACATTTTACTGAGGCAGGTCACAGATATTTCAGGAAATGTGGGAAAAAGGTCCTGTGTTGATTTCTCAGCTGCTATAACCAATATCTCCAAAGTGTTTCATGAGACTGAAGAGAGTGTTAGAACTTGTTTTGTTCCATTGCAAACAAATGCAGGGCCAAAGTTCAAATGACCACTTTCTAGAACAAAACCTATTTTCTCTCTTTTTTTTTGTCAGAAGACATAGCTCAAGTCTTTCCAAACCACTCCATTCTACTGATCACAACTTAAATTTTATGCGATCAATTGTAAAAAAGTGGGAAAAAAAAAAAGCCACCTGGTGTGAAGGTCCCAGTAATTCTTGAAGCTCTCTTGCCATTTTCCTTTTTTCTGTCCCTTCACAAAGGTTTCCACAATATTCACTCCTGTTTCATGATTTCTCAGACAAAAAAACTGATATATCCCGGGAAAGGGATCAGAGTTCACCACCCAGAGCTGCCCCATATCATAGTGTAAAGCTCTCTCAGTTGTTCCCTTTGAATTATTTGTGATTCATAAACAAAACCACATATCCCCACTCCATTCCTTTTTTTTTTTCAGGACTAGCTATATCTTTTAATCTGACATCTTCAGAGATCTGGTACCTCTCTCCATCCATCAAGTGAAGACAGTATCATTCTGATGTAGGGCATTTATGCATAGCTTTAAACAGTTCTTGTAAAAGTCTGTCTGTCAGGGCTCCTGTGTTTCATTTACTTCTTATTCTGAGTAGGTGCAAACCAGCTGAAGGAAAAAGTTCATGCAACAGTAGTGACGGGGAACCTTGTGTTACATTTGGTAGAAAGAAAACATAACCTAGCAATAAAAATATTACTGGAAACTCAGAGACCGGAGTTAAAAACTTAATTTCTCATCTGACTGGGCAAGCTATGTTAAATCCTATGAGTTCCAAGTGAAAACATTTTCTCATTGCTCATCAGTGCTCACAGTCCTCTGAGATTCCCATAAAAGACATGGTGCAAGCTACAAAGGTCACCCACTCATATGTTTTTTCTATTTGACTCTGCTGGCTTAACTGGTGATAAATACTCACTGATTCTCCTGTATGACATATCCGTGGGCATTAAACCTCCTGCACTGCTGTGACATGTTAACAGCTCTCCACACTCAACTTCTCACCTTCAAACTGGACATGAGTTTACTTTTCCATTATATAACACACCAGATATTTTCTGAGACACGCTCAGGATCAGTACTAACTTATGTAGCTTGCTTATTTCCCAAGTAGACTCCATGCATATGTTTTCTTCATTCTGCAGCAAACTGAACTCAGACACAAAGTCATGCAACAGGCAAGAGGAAGAGCTACACGAGCTACACACACAGCATGGGGCACCAATGACTGACAATAAAATGCAGACAGTAGGAAAACCTGAAATCCAGGCTATCAAAAAGATTTAAAAAAAAAAAGCATGAAGCAAAAGCTGCTCAAAAAGATAATTTTTCCTGTTTCAAAGTATTTTTAGTGTTAACAAAAATTCCCAAAGGAAGTAGTCAGAAAATCCACTGAGACAACACTTAAAAGATCCAAGTAACAGAACAACTGAAAAGTTTTAACAGGTCTAAGGCTGAATAATTTGTATCCACCAGGAGATTTCTATGTGGAAGTTCATCTTATATTTCATATGCCAAAACACCAACAAAGCAAGTAATAAATGTCTCTGAAATCAATCAAATGCAATCATTTTACTGCAGCTATATTTTACTGCAGTTTCTAAAGATTGCTATATTTTATTAATGCTGCCACTAGTATAAACTTATGTAGTATCTCCATTTATCCCCACAAAGAGACTTGGCAACTTTATTTTTTCAGTTTTCTGTTGATATTTTGTGTTTTACACTTTTACTGTGTTACAACATCACAGCAGTGGGCCCTGGAGGAAGACATTTGGTTAATCCATTTTAGCTTCCTGTATCACAGAAGATATGTCACTGAAATCTCCTTGCTAATCTCAGCTAAACTTTTCAAGTTATTTTAATTTTAGATTTATGTAAGGGAGTAGTAGGAGAAAAGTACTTTTTTGCAAGAAGCAGCTGGAAAACAATCTCTTACTGAGGCACTGCTACAGTGTCAGTTCTTATAAAAACAGACCTGACGTCCAACACCTCTGAGTTGTGAGAAGCTCCCACAAAGGGCAAAGATCACGCAGCCAGAATGAATAAATCCACTTACAAGAATTAAACATTTCCTCATCAGTTTAGGTTTTCTACCATTCCCATTACTCCTCCTCTGTAGGGAGGTAATGTTTTTTAAAAGCCAGTGGCTTGCAAGAGGATCGTTAATTTTATTCCATGTAAACCAGTGTCACTTCCTGGGACAGGCACTAGGTAAATTTCTGACTTCTTTTCACACATGTTTAGTCTTCGGGAACACCTATTTCTTAACCTCTGCAGTCTTCATCTGCCGTTTCATGAATGACAGATAAACAAGAAAGGAAGGTAGGTAAGGTTTCTGAGAAGTTTATGTTATTTTTTGGCCGACTTGAGAAAAACTGGCAAAAACACATCCACCAGCTTTACAGAAGTAGCAAGCTATCTAACAAGCTAAGAAAAAAAAAAAATCTCCATTCCTGGTTACTCACGTTCTTCTAATTTCTCTAGCTGATGAAGAAAACCTGAGTTGCTGGTGAGAGCCCTGGTGAAGGGTCTGGAACACAAGTCTGATGAGAAGCAGCTAAGAAAACTGAGGTTGTTTATGCTGGAAAAAGGAAACTCTTGGGCGACCTAATGGCTCTCTAAGACTACTAAAAGGAGACTGTGGCCAGGTGTGGGTTGGTCTTTTCTGCCAGTTAACAAGCAATAGGACAAAAGGAAATGGCCTCAAGCTGTTGGCAGGGAAGGTTTAGACTGGTTATTACGGAAAGTTTCTTCACCAAAAGGTGGTCAAGCATTGGAACAGGCTGTCCAGTGAAGTGGTGGAATCACACAATCCCCAGAAGTGTTCAAAAAATGTGTAGATGTGGCACTTAGGGACATGGCTTAGAGGTGAACCTTGCAGTGCTGGGTTAATGGCTGCACTCAATGATCTTAGAGGCCTCCTCCAACCCAAATGTTTCTATGACTCTACCCAGCTATAAATTAACAATATTTAATATCCTCATTAATGACACAGACAAAGGGATGAAGTGCACCCTCAGCACATTTGCAGATCACCCCAAGCTGAGTGCTGCTGACACACNAGCCCTGGGGTCCCAGCACAGGAGCAGTCTCACTAGATCCAGAGGAGGCCACCAAGGTGATAAGAGGGATGGAGCACCTCTCCTGTGAGGAAAGACAGAGAAGTAGGTTTGTTCAGCTTGGAAAAGAGAAGGCATCAGGGTGTCCTGACTGCAGCCTTCAGGTACCTGAAGGGAGCCTAAAAGATTGAGAGACTATTTACAATAGCATGTGGCAACAGGACAAACGGAAGTGGTTCAAAGAGAGTAGGTTTAGATCGGATAGAATTCTTTACTGTGAGAGAGGTGAGTGACTGGCACAAGCTGCCCAGAGAAGCTGTGGATGCTCCATTCCTGGAAGTGTTCAAGGCAAGGCTGGATGGAGCTCTGAGTAAGCTGGTCTAGTGAAATGCATCTCTGCCCACAGCAGGGGGCAGAAGTAGATGATACCAAAGCAGTGACAAATTCTATTTTCTAAAGACAAGGAAAAGCCAAGTATTATAAATGTCTTCATTTTTTTTCCTCAGAAACTCTGCCTCAATCCTCTCCAGTTTTTCTTGAACATTCATTTATGATTTGGTCAAACACCAAGTGACTTTGCTAAGCTTTACTTATCTGATCACAAAGAAACCAGAGATTAAAAAATCTCAATACACATCTTAGCCCAGACAAACTTTAGGTTTAAATAAAAACAAGTAACTACACTTCACCAAAACCCTCTCCTTCATTCTTCTATCACTTTTATATTATGTTTTAGCTAGGAAAAATGGCACAAGCTTCCACTTCCAAGGATGAAGGCAAACTGGTTTGATTACTTTCAATAATTTAGGGACAAATACTCAAATAAAGGGAAAAATTTCTACTTGCTCCTATCCCCAGATATTACACCTACCAGCTGGTTCTGTGTGGTTAAGAAGAAAGCAAGCTACTTTTTGTGTTATAGCCAATTCTAATCAAAGTTTGAAAAATTTACTTTAATATATAGACTAGGAAGCTGATAAAGATAATTGGCACTTTAGTCCCATGTGATCACATTTCTAATCAATTACAGCTGACTCATTCTCCTGACTTGCACTCTGCTTCACTGATCCTCTCAGGGTGTCCTACCACAAATAGAAAAGACCAGCACAGGGTCCTGGATTCTAAGCTAAAATCAAAATTAATAACAAACATTTAAATACAACATCTTAATATTATAATCCCTTACCTTTGTGTCAGTTATGTCCCTACAGATGGTTTCTTCAAAGCCCTCTAAACTTTCATAATCCCTTTGTTCTCACATAAATCCTTCCACTCCATGTGGACACTCTAGGACAAAAGTGTTACAATTTTAGTACACCTTTTTTCAAAACAGAGTGAACTAAGTTGGGCAATAAATATCATATGAAAACAAAATTATTTCTATAAGGTGACAGGATAAGCCCTAGACTTACAGCACACTTTATGCAAGCCATCATCTTATTAAACATTATTACTACTGCAGACTGGTCAAGGAGTTTAAATAACATGTATATTAACACAACCCAAATCGATTTCTTCTTAGGCACATAGGAACATATTTTAAATTCTGTGAATTGAAGCTGCAGACCCATCCATCACATCATTCTCTGAAGAGCTGGCTGCATCATCAGACAACAGCACAATGCAGCAAACAAAAGATGAAGCTTTGCATGGATCCAGAGCTACTGCAAACCACAACAAAAGGAGCTCATTTAACTACTGACTGATCCCCCTCTGCTACCTGTACATGTTTCATATCCTTCCCAGCGTGCTCCAGTGAAAATGTTGCTTATTTTATGCTTTTGAACATGTTTTCAAGAGGGTAAGGAAGGGACAACTTTGGGAAATTACAAGATCTTTGTTCTGCATGACAGAATTATGACAGAGGGTGAATTTGCATAGTTAAGTTCTTTGCAGAGAAATTTAATTTCTCTGCAGAGGTTTATATGCCTTAGGAATTCAGAGACTGGATTTGCTTGGCTTTGTGCAACATCTACCATCTGGCTTCCTATGTCCCTTCCATAGAAAAGTTTACTTTCCTGTCATTTCTGTGTATTTGAGATGGTTTTAATCTTTCTTTTGAGATCTTAGAAATGGCTCCACAGAGTCTGGCACATAGCGGCGTTTGGAGAACTTTGCTGTGTGAAAATTAGTCATTTATTGTGCTGGGTGCCAGCTGTACTTTTGCCTGTTTTGTCTGTTTTCCTCACTGCAGAGAGACCATTGAATAAAAGAACACAAGCATGAAAAACCCCTCTGTTCTTCATACACTCTGGGCTGTGTATGGAGACCACTGGCATCTTGCTTTCTACTTTGTATTGAAAGGATAAGGTGTCTTCAAAACACAGAGTTGCTAAGGTATCGTTTGCTTTTTGGCCAATATATCCACAAATACACAAACAAAAAAAAAAAAAAATCCCCAAATTTATAATACCTGCCTCTCTATGATGGCAACTACTTATCCAGCTTGGAGTCCACTCCACCATAGAGGGAAATACTTTTCCTCCATGTGGCTGTTCATTCAAGCCACATCAACATCCACAGTTTCCACCCAAATGGGGGGCATTTTCTGTTCTCTTTTTCTAAGCAAATCTCTCTTCCCACTTTTTCAGTCTTTTCTTGAACACCATTCCCCATGGCCAGTCTTACTCCACTTCCTCCAAGTCCACTTGAAATGGGTAATTTTCCTTTTATTTTACTCCAAAAATAAAAGAGGAAAAGGAAGAAAGAAGATGAAACATGAAAAAAACAGAGAAGATTGTTAGAAATGCATCCTTCTTAAGACAGCTAAAATGTAGGGAAGGAAGTCAATGTGCCAAACTTACTCACAGGGGAAGAAAGGGCAGCACTGCCAGATAGGGCAGGTGTCTGTATTGGTGTGTTACATTCAGCAGAAGCAGGTCTCAGTTTTCTGCTACTGCCTCAAAAATTATCCTTTGTCTTCCACTGAAAAAAAGAAAAACATCTTATGTGGGGAAAAAAAACAACCCACAAGCAAGCAAACAAAACTGAACAAAAAAAATGGCACAGAAATCCTGCGGAATGCTGACACTACCTGCGGTTTTTGGAGTGCACCGCTCTGTAACTCAGGAGGAGCATTACAATTACTTGCAGAGAGCCCTGCAGGCTCTCCATTGCAAAGGAGAGAGTGGCAGCAGGAGATGACAAGGCCCTGGCAGAGCACTGTATCTTACAGAAATCTCTAAACAAGCTGTTGAGCTGACCTAGCAAAGAACTGTTTTCAGCTTAGTGCAGGTTGTCATTTCCTTTAGATGTTAGACCTGGGTTTATATGCCTTCTGTATAAATAATACTTTGTCTTTGTTAGACTGATAGGTTCATTTCTTTATCCCACTTCAGAGTTGAAAATACACTGTCCCTGTATTTGTCGAGAGAATTCAGGCAGTAAAACAATTCAAGTGCTGTACCCCTGAGTTGACAATAACATGCTTGAGTAGACACTTCTATTTCTGCACCTACATTAAACCCTTCTGGGGGCTGAGAGAGGGGTCTGCAAGCACCCAGACCTCAGACAGCTACTCTGTGTATCGAATTGCCGTATTAAGTGGGGGACTTGGCAGTGTCAGGTTAATGATCAGACTTGATCTTTTCCAGCCTTAATGACTCTGTGATTTTGCTCTGCTACTTAAATGACATCTTGGGAACAGCTTAATCTACTGACTAATGAGTTGTCTATGGAAATTGGAGTAAAAATGCAAAAAGTTTAATTTAATCTTTTATATTTTTCCATCTACTTTCCCAAGATTCTTAAGCTGGATTCCCAAACTTTGGAGAAACGAACTCTCCAGAGACAATAGTTGGCCTTTCCCAGTTCAGCCAGTCCCCCCACTGTTATTTCAAGCCCAGGATCTGACACTCAAGAGAGAAGTGAGAAAAAAATTATCCTCACATCACCCATGCAGTTGGACTAGATGGTTGTTGTATGTCCCTTCCAACTCAAACTATTCTATTCTATATCTAGATTTGCAGCTAAAATAACAAGTTTTTCATAGACTACAAGTCTTGGAAGGATGAAAATGTAAATTGCAATGGTCTGTGAACGCCTTACCATATGTTCCAGCTCAACTGCAGGCAACAAATAACAATCCAAATATGATTTAAAATCTTGGGTCTGGACTCCCAAAAAGTTTGATAAATGAGTCTATGAACAGAGAACATATATGCCAATGGCTGGGCACTCCAAATGTCTCCTTTTTACTTTGAGCTCTCCATTTAAGGCAGAATAATACAGTCTTTCAACACCTGAACACAGCAGATTGAGAAGCCAAAAGAGAGGTGAAATTGACTACAAGCACCTCTTGATTTAAACCTTGATATTTTAAACAATGCCTGATGTTATTAAACCTCCACACACATTTATTTTATAAGCAGAGAAAAGATCTTTGATCTTTCTACACAGCCACAAGAGAAAAATAATAAAAAGGAACCATATCTGGTTTCCTCTTTTCATATACATAAAACATAACACAGCCCTGTAAATGTTTTAGTCTGGTAATATAAAACATATGAAAAACCTAAGGAAAAACTACTTTAATTTTTTTTAAAGCTTTTTTTTTCCCCCCAACGCTAAATGGCAATGTTCATTTCTGTCATAAAATCTGCTTGAGGATTCCTAAGGAACTTCAAATGTATCCTAATAGTCAGATTTGTACTAAAAAACCCGTAAGAAGCAGAAACACCATATCATGTCAGTGTTCTCCAAAACAGAGGATTTGTTCCAGAATAGTGCTTAATGGAATGGACCAAAACTCCAGTATGCTGCAACTACACAACCCACTTAGGATACAAATGTATCTGTCAATTGCACAAATTATCTCCACAGTAAAGACTTTGTAATAATAAGAATAAATATAAGCATTCTCTGTAAATATAGGTTTGACAGGTAGGAAAATAGTATAACAAAATCAGAGGATACATAGATTCTTCCAGATTGAGATTTTTGTTTATGCCTCACCATGTGCTATACATGAGGTAAAAAATTCCTATAGGGGCTGTACACAGGATAGGAGAGAGCCCTGTCCTGGGGACACTTGGCCCGGCAGCCGATCGGGAGAGAAAGCTTCCATGACCGGACCGCAGGCAGTACAGCGATAGCGATCTGTCCCAGCCCTGTTTTCTCTCTCTCTTTTCCCCTCTTTGGCCCCTTTTCTACCCCCCTTAGGTAAGAACACTTACCCTTCTTTATCAGTAAGCGGTTCTCAGATATTGCCGTGTTTGCGCTTTATTTTCGTCTGAGAAATCTGTCAAGAAGAATCCTCCCTGACTCCCCTTTTTACAGCGGGACAGGACACAGATACAAAGTCTTCTCCATGTTTGCATTGCTCCTAATTCTACAGGATTCCACACTGAATAAATGGACTTTCAAAACTAGCTGCAGCCACACCACAAAGTTCTTCTTAAAAAGCTATTAAAAATCGGATAGTAGTTCATGGTTGGTAATAACTGCTTATAACCCTTACATGAACATCCTCAGTTACTTCATTCCTTATGAAAGGAATGAGAAGGGACTGTCTTTACAAACAAACTGGGAGTCTGCTGGTAAGATAAGACCAATACTGAGAGATAGAAGAAACAATGGGAAGGATTTCCATAGCAATTCCGCTGACTGACTTGCCTAAGACTGTGTTAATAAACTACAAGAACAGAGACATAAGAAAAAGAAGAAGGGGGGGGGTATATTACAGGGGTCTCCATTAGGCATTCTAGGACATCTGTACCTCTCAAGTACCTCAGCCAATGGGGAAAGAGAGAGGGAACTTGCAGCCAGGAAATTAGGATAAAAAGAGTCTGCGTCCTCTATCAGTTTGAGAGACCCCATGGGAAATACCCATGACCTCTCCCTTTATTCATGAATAAAGTTACAGGACTCCTCTGTCTCCTTTTTGGACATAAACCTCTGGTGTTCATGGATTAATTTTCCTGACACTTTCTCAGTGAGACACCAAGGAAGCCACCAGTGCAGCGGAAATGGCTGTCATGTACAGCATAAAGGCATCTATAGTGCACAAAGGACATAAAACCCCTCTGCAACTCTTCTGGCATCACTTTTGGAACAAGCCAGCAGACAGAGTCTAGAGGTTTCCGCCTTGCTGTGCCAGCTGCTGCTGCACCATTGCAAGTCCTCTAATCAGATTTTGTTCATATTCTTTCCAGGACAGCTGAGTCATGTCAGCAAAAAGTGTTCAGAAAATGCTATCATGCAGCATTTTGCAGTCAACTTGGTGGTTCCAATTGAACTACCTTTTGTAACCCATGTAGCTCCTTCCAGAATGCAGAAAAAAAGTCCTGAAAAAATAACCACTAACCTTGAAAATAAACTTGCTATATTTTAAAAACACATAAGAACTCCTGAGGCTGGGAACAGGCAAACAAGCTCTTAATTACTTGGCACTTGCATATCCTTGAAGACAGATACGAGTCAGTATCTTCTTTATACATTAAGGAACAACATATAAATGTACGCGTTCTTTATACACGTCATGGTTTAAAAGACGGGCATCTGCCAAAGGAAGATGGGAACCTTCCTGGAAAAGATTATCCCCCTCCTTCCAAATTATTGTAAATTTGGTATTACTGGGCTTCCAGGCAAAAATACAGGAAAATTCCACACCAGCACTGAGCCCCTGGGCAGGAGGAGTCCAACACCATAAACCACAACCATCTCCCCTCCAAGCAGGGCAAAGACTGACTGCCCCCAGCTAAGAGACTGCCAAAAACCCCATTCCCCTCCCCAAAATCATTTCAGTGTCATGTCAAGGTACTTGGCCATTCCTTTTGTCTCTTAATTGCTGCCATTTTACCTAGAAAGCTGCCCCCACCACCCCGCATCTCCTTGACAACAAATGGGAAGAAATTACTTTGAGAAAACCTAACCTCTAACAATACATTATGGTGGGGGATATAAATAAACATAAAAGGGATAGGAAAATTCAGGGAACTTTGAACTAAACACGACATGTGAAGCAAAAAAAAAAAAAAAAAAAAGGAAAAAAAACCCTATGGATTTTTTTTTCCAATTTTTTNAAAAAAAAAAAGGTAAAAAAGCCCTATGGATTTCTTTTTCCAATTTGTCTTCTTTATGAACCCTGTCTTCAACCTTTTAAGATAACAATCATTAAAAGACAAAATACAATAGGAGGAGACTTATGGTAGCTTGTTAGAGATGATTGTTTCCTCATCAGGACAAATAGAAATCCATACAATAATACCGTTTTTATGAAAAGATAGGTTACATATTGTTTAGAAAATTAAAAATGTCAATGTCCTAATAACCCCCCCACCTTACTTTTTTCTAAGGAATAGCTGCCTAATCTCTATCATTCTATTTTTCAGTTAACTAGTTAAGAGCACCATTCCTCCTTTTTATACTGCCTAATCCTGAAAAAATAAAAAAGGAAAAATATATTTTCCAGTGTATATTGTGAGAAAACTAGTGTTATTTGTTTTCCTTTTACACTTTCATTTTACATTTACATTTTTTTATTTGTTTTCATTTTACATTTATGTTCATATTCTTCAGAGGTATGTTCTTCCCCTCTTTGGCACAGCATGCTATTGATGTTGCATGTGGTTCACAACCTCTGAAAGGTGCTGCAGGGTCTAAATGTTCTTATCAATATATGGTTTTGTCTCCAATCCTTGGAGTTTTTACTACCTCCAGAGTAATATTTTTACAAGCAAAGGCATGCATTATCATCTAAATCACAGCAATATCAATGAACAAAAGGATATGCCACTTTTGCCGTGAGGAAGAGCTAAAAACATTTCAGTAAAGTAAGATATCTCATTTTATTCAAACCAAAAAAAGCTTTACAATAAATAAAGCCACCAAAAAACTTCAAGTTCCAGGCACACAGCTTTTAAAATCTCTCAAATACGTTGGTATAAATACACAGAGCCTGTGGGTTACTCTTCCCTGCTTTCTGCTGTTTTCTATACTGTTCAGACTGTATGTGCTGGAGCACAGACTGTTCACCTGCCACCTCTACTTGGATGTAATATGCAGCAGTGAGAATTCCCATATCATTCTCACTTTTCCACCTCCCCCTCCTCCCGGAACAGGCTTCTTACACTCAAAGTATCATTAGTGTCTAGGACAGTTGATAATCTTCTGCCAAGCAGCTTCTGGGAATTACTTGATACTGGTAAGGAGGAAATGTAAAGAACTTCTTGTCTTCCATCCTCACTTTGATCCAGGCCGATTCCCCTTAGGAAATTACGGCTACTGGACCATCTAATTGGAAAGTCTCTCCAAATATAATATAGTATAATGCAATTGAATATACTAGTACTGAGTGGCAGCAAGTGAAACTAAGTGCTGCCCATTTGGCAGGCTGTGCTTGCCCCACAAGCAGCTCAATACAGAGGAATACTTCTGGCTGTTTTGACAATGTCTGCCCCATGAGATGCGATTCAGGAGGTCTTGCACCAATTGAAAGTGCTTGGAGATATAACCCAGGGCCCATTCCCTGGAAGGAGTAAGGAAAAATAGTCCCAAAGAACAGGCAAGACATGTTAAACTACACTTCATGAAACCAAAGTTTTTGGACTAGACTGTGCTGGGGGTCAACATTTACAAGCTGAAGTCTGCTGACAGTAAACACCAAAACCAAATAATACTGGGAAATTAACCTATATTCATTGCAAAGCATAGAAGCAGCCTAATCTGTTTTGCATGTAAATTGCAAGGAAAAATTCCTCATCCATTCCAAGTAAAGGAATGGGTGAGTTTGATCAATTTATTCATTTCCTTTGCATCGCTTTAAAAAGTGCTGTAAAACCCTCACCAAGCCAATGCCATGGGTTAACTATGTCTATGCAGACATTAGAAGACAAAATGATTCCAACATCAATCTCTTTTTCTACTTTCTTGCTGCAAAACACAGCAATAAATTGCAGGCAGTTCGCTGCAAGACTAAGATGTAATGCTGTAAAAACTTCAATAAAGCTTCAGCACCAAATTTAGCTCCCTTGATAGCCTGCATCACAAGGTCCTCCTGCAGTGGCAGGAGATAGCTTTGCTAAACAGTAGCATCAAATCAATTAAAAGCTGCAGAAAATAGCACAATCCCTTCAAAGCTTTCACAGTACAAACATGGTAAAGCTCAATATCATATTTAGGAATGAGATATAAATAAATTACAATTGCATTTACCACACTTCAAGCTTTGCTTAATGATAAAATGTAACTCTCTAGAAAGTTCCAGCACACTGCAATAGAAACCATTATTTTTCTGTAGATCCAAGCAACACTAAGACCAGAAGAGCCCCAAAACCAGCTAGAGGCTTTGTGTACAGGTACAGCAGAACTAAATACACAAATACCCTTCTTAGGTGTTTTCTCTGTGACAGGAAATCTGGTTGTAGGCTTACCCATTTTAGCCTAGCTGCTTCTCTTCAGACCCTATACTAACTACCAAGGATATTCTCCAAGGCCACCGTGTTGAACATTATATCACTTTAAAAGGATTTTAATGTAGAAGCTAATTTGTTAAAATTGAGATCTCCTACCTGAGCTTCTCAGAGCCCATCTCATCTAATGTCTGTGTATTAAAAATACACTCTGGCTTTACAAGCGGAAAATTAGAAGTAGCAAAATTGGTAGAAAAGCAATTTTGAGGTGGGATAGCAAGCTATTAATTTTTTCTTATTTTTCAAGAAACAAGCAAGGCAAGAAATGAAGCTGATACATTTTTGAAGATTTTTCTGACCAAAACTCTATGCAACAGTGGGACACACTGTTACAAGGGCATCAGCTTTCTCATCCTAGGAAAATATGTTAGACACACTCAACTCACATGACAATTGTTATGCTTGCCCCACTGCAAATTCCCGTTACCCAAACGCATCCTCTTCTTCAACACAATGCTAAGAATTGTGCCTGTTGTTCCCTTCGTTCTTGCTCAGACTTGCATTTGGCACCACTTCTTCAGTAACAAAATAGAACCACACCAACCACCAGCTTTCCCCCTTCCCTGTGAGCTTTGTCCCACAGGTTTTCAAAGGTGCTAAAAGGTGTTTCGAAAGATCCCCAATCACCCCTCGCTTCAAGGTCAACAAAGGTCTCAAAATGAACCACAGGGAGAAGAAAAGGAGATCTGCACAAACAGCTCTCATGTAAGCCCCCAAATGCCAAAACACGTTACTGCCAATAAAACTGTCTGTCTTTATGTAAAGGCATTCTATAAACAGAAAAGGGATGCTTCAGTCTGCCTTGAACTTCATTTCTTGTAGAAACAGACACCCAAGCCTTATAAAATACTAATTGAGCAAAGTTATTAGATGTATCAACTGAGAACATGAGTAGCCCTATATTCTGTGAACAAATTAGTGTAAGCACACTCAAATTATGTCAAACCTTACATACTCCAGGCATTCATATGTGATCTCTATACATAATTATTAAATTCATCGTGTTAATACATTATAATTCCCATTTTATCTAAATTGCATCATGAACACCACATTTCTGTGCCTCAATGCACAATTATACAGGTAAATTTTTTTGTATTTCATTCTGGCAATAAATGGAGATTCTATAGTTTTAATGCAACAGACATTTTCACTTCCAAGTGTCACACAGTTTAAAGAGATTACAATTCTAGAGATAAACCTCTCATAGGCAGTCACAATTACTAGCTTATCCCATTTTAGGACCCTCAAATTCATACCTGCCACAAATACATTTTGAAACAAAAGCAATGTCCTCCTTTTTCCTTTACAACATCTAAAGTGATGCTTCAAAAACATTTTGTTCTGCTCAAAAAGAACTCAAAGGAAATAAGCAGGAATGGGTAGGTCTTTCACTCACATCAGGACTGAGGTAGTTAGTTTGATCAATTGTCACAACTAGGATAGAAAGTACAAAAATATCTTTAGTGTACAGTAAGAGGAGTTCTGGAGTTTCCAACTTTCCACTTCTTGTTCTGAAACTTCACAGTCAGCAGAAAGTTTCATGCTAAAACTCACATTTTAGATTTTTATAGCCAAGTGAGGAGATAGTACAAATGCTATTTGACAAGGTTACTACTCTTTCCATCCACACTTCCTAAAAAATCCATGATAAATTATATTTTCCATATTGTCCTAAAAAGTCAAGATCACAACTCCTCTTGTAGACACATCAATCCAGACAAGCAAACTATTTGAAGTCTTAAACATACGCCTGTTGTTGCGATCCCACATCTATAAAACCCAACATCTATTTTGGTACACTGACAGTTTTAGGACTGCAAGAAATGTGTGATGACTTTGAGCTATTATGTCATGTTGACAACTCTACATATTTTGACTCATTTACCTAAAGGTCACACAGTCTACACAAGAATTTACTCCCAAAATATTCAGGGACTTCAAATCCTGACAGTGTCTATTTTTCCCCACAACAGACAATTTTCTGAGTAAGCCTAAATGACTTACATCTGCATTGAAAACAAATATTTGACCACTTATCTATAGACATGTAACTGGCAATAAAAGCATTCCTCCTTTCCTTCCTTTGTTTTTTTGATCATCACCATGGCCTATCCAGCATTAATTTGATCTTGTTGAAAATGGTACCATGGAAAAAAGGCTCCTAGAATCCACCTGTACATCCTGGAGTAACTGCATATCTGCTTTCACTTTTGTTTTACCCCTTGTCAGCTGCTTAGTGTAGTAGTATTTTACTACCTGTTGTTACCCTCAGCAATACTTAAAACCCACAAGCACCAATTCTGCAGTATGTAAATCTACTTTAGGCACCTTATCTCATCAGTATTCTACCAACAGCCAAAATTTCAGAATTATTTTATGGTCTAGAGGTGAAATTTCCCATTATGACCTCTTTCATTAACTTACCTGAGATCTGGAGATTAAATATTGTAAAATTCTGCTTCTGCAGGGAAATTTGACTGCATCTATGACACACACCAAGTGCACGGTACAGCTGCACAGCACCTGCACAACTGTTCAGATTTGCCAAATGTGTTTGCCTCACTCCCCCAAGAAAGATTAGAGCTGGTATCCAGTACTCTGCCTGAGCTCAAGATTTCTTGAGCTCCTGG
The DNA here is from genome assembly GCA_013400915.1 of Pardalotus punctatus. NCBI lineage: Eukaryota > Metazoa > Chordata > Aves > Passeriformes > Pardalotidae > Pardalotus > Pardalotus punctatus. Next base: position 109,740 of record VZTX01020054.1, on the reverse strand, counting down.
AATTTGCTGTCAAAGATAACAAGTAACAGGCACCTGAAAACAAGAGAAAAAGAGGAAGTATACTTTTTTAAAGAAAAAAATAACATCAGGAGACTTAAATATTTCTTCTAGCCAGTGAGAATTTGCACATTAGTAATACCATGGTGCAGGTATTGAACCACACTAAGCATGGGCCTTCAGGGCACTTCTTTTCTGCCCGTCTCCTGACGGAGATCAATGCAATATCCACACACTGCACAAGTTGAATTGCATGCTCCATTTTGAGAGGTAAATTGTCAGAAGCAAATTATTTCTTCATTGACTGCATCCTGTCTTCACTTCATTTATTAGAAAGCAAGGGTAGTTGCATGTTCCAGCCCCAGAGAACATTATGCTGCCAAAGAGATACAAGAACTGTCTATAAACAGCCTAAGTTTTAGACTTCTTGAGCTTTCTTTCTGCTCAAGTCAAGAGAAACGAGCAAAATAAAACTGAACTGCATTATCTGCTGCATGGTATGTACAGTGATGGAAGACTATCACTTCAGGACCCTGTTTCTGGCAGCTTTATCTGAACTCACCTATTATTTGCTTATACACTGGCTTCTATGTAGAGTGCTTGAGAATGACTGCATGAAAAATTATTTAATTTTTTATTTATGATTTAATGTAAAGCATTATTAATAGTATCTGAAGAAGGTTGGTTTTTCTTTAAAAGACCAGTTAAATGTGTGTCAGACTCTTTGGGGAATTCTGATCTTAATCCAGCAAAGAGTCTTAAGAGGTTTAAATCTCCCATATGCTTAAAACCAAATGTATGTGAAAACGTTTTGTCTGGCTGGAGCTTTTAATAGCTCCATGTATGCTTATAATTAATAAACTGTGGATATTTTTCATTATTGGATTTTGTAAAAGCTTCAGGAGGCTTGTCAGACTTGTCATAGTCACTTTAAGACCCTTTGAGTCTGTTAACAGCAGAAATCCAAGCAGTAAAGGAGACAATTTCATAGTGTTGGCTCAGCAGAACCACATATATTCCTGGTGTTGACCAGAATATCCAACTACAGGAGGAGAGCCTCCTGCCTAAGGAGCCTGCTGCTGCCCAGAATCAAAACTTCCAGGCCATTCACTTACTGAGCTGGAAGTCACTGGAAGGATCTATCCCATAAAATTTTCTGGAAGTTTGACTTGAAGTGCTACTAACAGGCGTCCTAAAAGAAGCCCACACAAAATCACAGAATCATTAAACTTGGAAAAGACCTCCGAGATGGAGTCCAACCATTAACACAGCACTGCCAAGTACACTACAAAACCACAGTTTTAGTGACCCTAAGGGCCATACCCACACATTTTTTGAATGCTTCCAGGGACAGTGATTCCAACACTTCCCTACAGGACAAACAGCACAGGCCCCTGTTTCCCTGGATGAGGAAGAGATGTCTTGGACAGACAGAGAGTGGATCATCCCACCTATCAGAAAAAAATTTTACTTTTCTCATTTTTTAAATATTTCAATTAAATAAGTATTAGGTTGACTGCTTTTTCTTCAAAAGCAAGACCAATTCTGTTTACTGTGATTTAGGAGACAGAATGGAAAGAAGTCTTATTTCATACCTACAAAGAGGAGCTCCCATAAGCCAATACTAACATCCTTACATAAGATTATACAAAAACACATTCCCTCCAAAATTAGCACATTACCGAGATCAAATTATATTGTTTCATTACCTGTAGGGCAACCTTAGTGAAGTCAGTGTAAATCAGAGTTTCCACTCTTGGGTTTACCTGTAACACTCCATTTCCAGCTCAGGAACTCTGATCCTCTACAAATACTGCAGAAGAAAACCACACCAGTTCCAACAATTCAATACATCCTAGTAATATAGTTTGTTGGCCTATAGCTTTGATTTCAGGCTAGTACTTATAACAACTTACAATGAGTGACTAAATTATAGAAAATAATGGACATGTCTGTACTCACCTTACACATCTAAGCAAAAATTAGTGTTTTACTGGTCACAATACACAGGCAACGTCCAAATGCAGTAAAAGGGGGCTGTGTCATTCCATTCTATACCTCACTCCCCAAAGTTCACTCAAAACCAGAGAGAAATGCTGAGGTGGTATTTTCCCCCCAGGGAAAATAGGCATCTATCAGGTCTGTGGGGCTTGGTTCTCAGAAGCATAAAAAAGTCTTTCAGTTTGTAGAGCCAAGACAGAAGTGCTGGGGTGGGATGGCAAGAATCTTCCAGAGCAGTATGTTAATTTTCAAGTGTTCTAGCCTATGTAAACACTCAGAAATCCAATAAAAGTCATAATAAACACTCTCTGAATGGAAAAAAAAAAAAAAAACCAAAAAACTTTGGATACATGGGGAAAATACATTTGACAGAGAAGAATTTAAGTTATGTAGTCACTCAAACACCTCCAAGGCTCTGTTTCACCTTTCCATTCTCATACGCCTTTTAGCAGAGGTCTAATCTCACATTAACATCAAATCTAACAACTTGTTAGAGGTTGTTTTAAATGCTGTTTTTAAAACAGTTTCTTGGTGCCAACCAGGTAAAGCTGTCCAGCTCTCTAAAGGAAAAGATGTGACAAAAATCAGTCAATTCTGATCTCTCTCCTATTGACATGCAGAGAAAGAAACCCTTGCTTTTAATAATAGGACTTCCTTTCATACAGAGATAGTGGAAGCTTTCAAAGGATAAATAATTCATAGTCTTCCAACTCAAAGAATAAATTTGCTCTTTTTCTGTTTTACTTTCCTTTAAGATATGACATCTTAGGAAAGCAGGGGAAAGGAGACTACTCTTTGCTTTCAAGCATATAAACATGCACAGTGTTTCATTCCCCCACTGCAACAAAACTCTAAGATCAATAGACAAGCACTGAAAAAACCTTTTCCCACCAGGCAGAGACTCTGCCATCTAAACAGTCTCTCAAAAGATAGAGCCTCACTAGCAGCAAACCACAAAGAAGCAGCCACCGCGCAGCCGGGGACCAGGTTTGGAATAATCTCACATGGGGACAACTCCACAGTAAGACAGCAAATTAATTACACTTGATTATATCAGTGACTGGTGAACTATAGCTCTGTCTCCATTCTTTTAAGTTTTACCTAAACTCCAAGGGGATATGGGAACGTTGTTGCACTTATTGTGAGGGTTTTTGGTAAACAAAGAGGGGAAAAAACAACTCTAGACCAGGATGAATTAACAAAACTGCAACATACTCTATCTGGTAAGCTAGGCTGCATTTATGTAGGCCTAAACCAGAAAAAAAAACCTCACCAGAGCAAACAGGTTTCACACTACTCAGTAACAGTAGCAGGTTAAGCTTTTGTGCCCAAATCTCAGGGGGGCTATTCTCATGCATGGAAGTCCCTCAATTCTCAGCCCAAATGCATTTGGCAAAGAATCCAAAAATCAGCTTGGAAATTATTCTCATGGCTCCTGTTTGTAGCACAGTGGGAATCACCTTGTATTAGGTTTATTCATAATCAAAAAGAGTGGATGCAAAAACATGAAGGCTGCCATCTAGTCAGTTCAAAGCCAAATCCATCTTAGAAAAGCATTTCTCACAAGGAAGGAGAGGCAATCCCCGGGGATCGTGTGTGATCAGAAACACTGGAACAAGTATTTCCATCCATCCTGCAGGATTACTCCCTAATAAACATTGTCTGCTCCCAGTTTACACTTAGCAAAGAATGGAGCTCTCAGTACTTACTTTTAAGAGCTTCCCCAGCTTTATGCAGAGGTGTCACTGCCAGCAGCCACAAGACACCAAATATAAACACAGTGCTATGGATGCCAGAGTACTGTTTTCCAATGACAATTTTAAACAGGATCTGTCTCCAGGAGGCTCAAAGTGCATTAAAATTAATGCTTTGCTACCAAAGAGAGTAACACCATTTCAAACTTATGGCTGCTTAATATTGGGGAGGGTGGAGGATACAATCGCTATACTAGTGCAAAGTCATTCATTTATACCTCAGAGCTGTGGATTAATTATTTCCAGCAATACTGACAAGAGAAGCCGTGAAAAAAAATTCACTGCCAGACTTTTTTTTAATGACTATTATTGTCAGCACTACTAATCCAGTTAAGAGTCTACTAAAATGATTAAGGAAACACAAGATAAGGTTTTACAGATATACCTATGACCCAATTTTATACTTGAAGCCAAACTCCATTGAACAGTGTGGTGGTAGCCATGAAGCTGCAGCATTTACAAAAGAGGAAAAAGAAACAAAATCAAACTGTTGATTGCAAATATTTTGCATGGCAGCTGCTATCATGTTGCTGAGAGGTCGTGAAATTTGAGGAAAGAGAAGGAGAGATCATTTACAGTGACAACACTTACTGCTGTGGATGTCATTTTTTCTGTAAGCTCTGGGAGCAGAGAGTCAGAGCCATTACTGAAATGGTATCGAAAATGCACTTAATGTTTCTCCTCACAGCAAGTGCAGTTCCATAATATGGAGGACTTGCAAGTTTTCAGGACACACTTTCAACATTTGTGTGTGGAAGAAGAGGTGTCTCTTTGCCAGTTTTGCTCCTACCAGAGCGGCAAAGGTGAGAGGAGAGCTCAGCAAATGAGCATTTTAGCTCAGCTCACCATACACATCATCGGTCTAGTAACACGTGCCATATTTAAGTGTATGGCATTCAGCACCATACATTTCATTATCCCCTATGTATGGTAAATACATAAAGAAACAAAAATTCAAATATTCCTTTTTCAATCTTCTCTTCACGCCCTGATCCAAAAAAACCCCACTATCACATGTAAGGCAAACATGGAAAACATTTGTCCTATTTCAATGTCAACCATGAAGAAGTATTTATCTGCTACACACCACATCAGAAGGAAAAATAACTGGTTTAAACAACACTACCCCTGCAGAGATTTTTCTGCCTCAACACTGTTATATGATAGGGAGAAAAGAGGCTCCCAGGGACAGGAAAAGGTTGAGCATCCAGTACAAAAGTCTTCCAAGGCAGAGGGGAAAGGAGCATGGGCTTTGGTCCTGTAAACCAGCAATGCAGGTGGTAAAAAAATCTCATCTCTTGCAAATCTGTAGTGCTAGGACTAGAATGCAATGAGCACACAAACGGACTATGTTAAAATCAGTTCAGGCCATTCTAACCCTACAATAGCCATCAAAATGTAAGGATAACTCCCTGCCTAAAACACAGTGGTTTTTCCATGCTCACTGATACAGTCAGACAGCCTAAGCCTATATATTTTACATATATATATGTATGTACACACTTCTTATCCAGTATGTTTTGAACCAATTTTGCACATGCATTTAATTAAAATCCAAAGGGATTACTTCAAAAAGAAATTTAATCCCATTCATCTTCCTACCAGAAGCAAACTGGCATAATCCCCCACCAAGTACAGGTTGCCCAGTGTAGTGCAGACCCTCCAGCCTTGGGCTTCCTTAGCAACCTTCCCACAGCTCTTACGTAACTGTTAAAATACAAGGGCACAGGAGAGCAAGTGAATTCTTGGGCTGACACTGGAAACTGCTCCTTAAAACACAGCTAGGTGACCAAACGAGCCACACTGCTGCACACAGTATTTTCCAGCATGTTTTTGTTCCAGGTCAAGCCTTCTCTTCCCACTTTCACTGGTGTATCCCTGTTAGTCAGAGAACTACAGCCAGAAGGTCAGCATCAGGAAAGGCATCAGAAACAAAGCTCCAGGCCACACCTCACCAAAGTTTATTCACTTTAGAGAAGGGTAATAAGACAGGAGCCTAGTAAATACCCCTCACCATGTCAAAATGTGCCATTATACAATGAACACCATTACAGGTCTGACCACAACAGGAAAGTGGAGCAATTAATGAGAAATTAATTTTACCAGATAACAGGAAAGACCTCTCACTTCTCAAAGTAAGCACACTTTTTAGGTTGCTGATGCTCAGCTAATTAGAGCCATTTCCTGCTTTTCCACAATTGTCCATATCAAAAGAGAATGGTTAGAAAAAGAAGTTTTTGTGCATATATTAGTTTAGGTGTCTCAATGTAAATTTGTCCCACATTTAAATGGCTCTCTAAAAACCTGGGAAAGTGTGGAATGCTGGTAATAAAGTCTACAAACATCTGTCCTAGATACTCTACATATGCTAACTTACTGTTTGCACACAGGGGCTCTAGCAGCTCCTGGTTCACTGCATTTCCCAAGACTGGATGTCCAACAGCTCAGCTTGGATCCCAGACAAGGGGCCACTGTCATTTGTTCAGCAAGTGCCACACATCCTGCGCTCACCACAGGGTCTGGCTGCACCAACACTAAAAACTGGTATTTCCCACAGACTGACCACTTCAGCTTCCTCCACAAGTGCAACATGTGCAGTGTGTTTGGCTTACTGACACAGTGATTTCTTTGCACACGAACCCAAGGCTTTGCCAAAAATTTCTCAAAGGAAAATATGAACATTTCCTGCATAACATACAGGTCTCATCCCCTTGGACTTCCCTAAATCCCAGCCCTCTCCAGTTCACATTGCCCCAGCTCAGCTCACACTGCAGATATAGCCACGCTTTTACCATCCCTGAAAAGATGCCTTCATAGGACAAAAGAATGGTTCGGGTTGGAAGGCATCTTAAATATCAACTAGTTCCAAGCCCCTTCCATGGGTAAGGACAATTTCCACAGGACAAAGTTGCTAAAAGCCGTTTTCCTGGATTTGCATCTTGGCCTCATGAGATGCCTTCAGTTCCAACAGAAGGCAAGTCTTCATCCTTTTTCTCTCTTTTGAGGACTTTGTTAACATCAGTTTGCACAAGTAAGACGGGATGCTTTCTATCAAAAATGTAAGATGTCCTTAGTATATCAGATTCCATAGGCTCAGTTTCAAAACTGATAATGCCCTTGTATTTTTCTCAGGCTTTTTCTAGCTTTTTTTTTTTTGTTTTTCTATTACCCACTGATGACTCTCTCCAGCTTGACACTCCACTACTTTTTGAGGTCTTCCAATTTCTCTCCTAAGCAGCTTTTGCCACAGCGTGCAGCATGACTGTCAGAGCAAACTGGCTCCAACAGCACTGGGTGTCTGGGTTCCAGTACTGTTTTCTTCTCAGCTCCATCCCCACAGAGAAATCCTTTCAAGTTATTGTCTGAAGAAGACTGCTCTATTCAGGCCAATTCTACCAAATTTGGTTTAGCGTTTTTACTCTCAAAGGGGACTAGGGGTGCAGAACTCAGTGATGGTGAAACTGTCAACTGCATGCCAGCTTCTGCTTGCTGCCTTATCAGACAGTCCATATCTCACACAGATTCCTAAAGAAGGGAGCACTTTGATTAATATAACTACTCTGCCTTACTCACGGATACACTGAGATGTTTTTTCTGTGGAAATGACAACTAGAACAAGTTTTAAGAAGACAGGTGTCACTGCTCAGGATGAAAAAAGTAAACACACATGAAAAAGAGATTTCTCTGAAGAGTTCTAGCAAAGATGGATAGGACTCCATAAGGTATTTACACACAATGGGTTTTCTGGATGGGAATTTGGGCTATATACAAATCCAGCCGAAGCCAGCCTGTCCTTCCAAAGACTGTGCAGTCTTCAACTGATCACTTAACTATTCCCAAGATCAAATCAGGTCTGGAAAACCGTTGATTCCTTGTGTGCTAGAGTAACTAAAGAAGAATCAAGAATGTTTTGAATAGCCTGGAGGGACTTGGAGCCTTTTCCCCAAAACCACACTACATATAATTCTTAAAATATTTAGACCAAAAAATAGTCTATAGACACAAACAACCTAAATGATAGTTATGTTTATCTTTGATTTTATCAGTTGGATAATGAATAATAAGACTTTGGACTAACTTTGACCAAATTATAGTGAATTATTTTTTCATTTTTCTCAGATCTATTGTTCTTTTACAGTAAATTATCTGCTCTCAAGTTTCACAAAAAAATTTACTGGAACAGAATAGCAAAACTAAAACCTCTATATGCAGCTTTCCAAATTTTTATAGAATTCTTTTAAGGTTTAAATTAGCTTCTAGGGTGCACAAGCAGATCTAAAAATAAGCATGTTTCAGAATCTTGCTTCATGTTCAGGCCAGTTCTTCAGCCTCAGTGAAAATCTTGGATGTATGCAAAACTTACACTGAGTTGTCCCATATATCTTCTTTACAAGGATATGTAATTAAAGAGGAAGGGAAACAGCTGTACATGCTTACCTTTGAAACAAGCCATTGCAGCATTTGAGGGAGAACAGAGAGAAACCATGCCCTCAAGCAAAATTACAAACAAAGCAAGGGTTATTTAAATGGCTGGAGGTTATTTCAGTTTCCTTCTAAAAGAGGAATTTTGCATTGTGGTTGTGGCACACATGGTCATTAGGTATTACCGCAGGCTCCAGGCTGCCTTCCAAAACACACCTCATCTGGGTGAAAAGTGTATGCCTGATTTATCAGCTCTAAATTCAGCTGGAATAGAGGGAGCTTGGTTTTGATGATGTTCCTACAAGCAGAAGGTAAGAGTCACTGGCTAACCCCTGACACACTTGCAAGAGATACTAATGATTTGTTTCGCAACCCACAAAATGGGTACCTCATTCCCATCAAGCACAGGGCCAGTAAAGGTATCTCCTGCTGACTCTGTCTGTCCTCCAAAAGGACAAATTCCTACGTGTCCTGTCTCCCTCTTGATTTGACATTGCCCCACAGAACTCCCATTCCTGACAGCATCAGGCTTTCAAACCTATAGCTGTGATCTAAGCAAGCTTTTTATTCCCTCAGCTGAAGGCAAGGATGGTGAAAGAAGCCTCAAAGATTAAGTTTTCATCAGAGTTCAGACAGAAGCAGCAAGATTGTGAAGTCAGATTTACCCAGGAATTGCAAAACTGGTAATTTTAGAGAAAATTAAGATCAATCTTTTCCAAGCTGTAATGTTTCAGTATAAAAATTATTTCATTGGAAACATTTTCAGAAAGGTAGGGGACCAAAGGGAACTGAACAAGGTAAAGCAGTGAGAGAATTGCATAAAAGAAAACAGATTATTAAAAAATAGTCTATTGATAGTTGCACTCTTTTAGATGCTGGCTTCCATTCTTTTTCCCACAACAGTCTTTAATCTGAATAAAACTTCTACAATGTCATATTTGGAGCAGTCTCACTTTAAAATGGGGAAAAAAAGGGCTGAAAACCAGAGATACTGATTTATTTTGTGGATTCAAACACTGGGATAATAGGATGAAGGTAACATGAAGATCGATGTATACTCAGAATAAGCGAGTAATAACAGTAAATATAAATATAGAAGATCCTTACATTGCCTTGAGCAATGGTGAAATTCAGTCTTTCCAAGATGTAAATTTGCGGTGCTGTGTAAACAGATTTCCTCAAATCCCTGGGGTTTCCTGCATTCATCACAAGTACAACTGGCGAGTGGCAGCTTGTATAAACACCTTCTTTCTAAAGTCTGACTGCAGATTTCGTAAATTGAATAAGCATTTCAAAGATAAAAGGAAGGGTGTTTAATTTTCTCTTAAATAAATATATGCTGCCTATCAGAGGGACTTTGCATGGTGCACAGTACAAAGCATGTTACATAAGAAGACACAGCTTTATAGCAATTACTAGAATATGAACAAGTTGCTTCTTCAAACAGAAGACACAGACAGGCTTATTTTAACTAAAGCTGGAATTGTTTGCTCAAAATCTCCCAATTTACAAACAGTGCAATAGAATTTTAACAGCTCAGTCTTAGCTAGCATACAGGTTTCCAAACAAGCTGTTAATTTATTTATTTATTGCATTTTTATTATTAAGTCATTTCCTACAAGACCGAATCAGTACTCAAAGTCTAAACTTAAGGTCCCCATGTTGTTCATTATACAGGAAGGTGAATCTTACAGGTTGGATTTGTTTTAACCCATTGTACTATCTATTAGAGATTAATTAGAAAAGGATTTATATGCACAAATTAATTTATCACATTTACTAAAAAAAAACCATTGGGATGATAATTGTTTTCTAATGAAAATAATAAATATGACTGTAACTTCTTGAACTGGATAGGAGATTTTAATTCTTCCAGGTGTTTTTCACAATTCTAACTAATCAGACTACTCCAAATCCAACAATAGCTGATCAATCAACAGATTATCTGCATGTGTGCAGAAATAAAATTATTGTTAGTTTTTAAAAAAGCAGTCAGGGGAATAATTCAGAGAAATTGTGCTAAACATGACATTTTGCTTGGTCTCTTAGAAAATGCAGGTAACATTCAGAAACTAAGGACGTACTAAGCACTAAGTACATAATAAGATAATCAGGCTATTTTTTCTACAACAGGATTGGAAGTTTTGCTTTATCTTTTTTGATGTAATTATTGATTATAACTTACACCCTGTATCACATTAGCCCCCTCTGTTTGTCTGCTCTTATACAGAACTGTGTAAATCAATTCAGAGATAAAGGTTTTTCTAAGAATCACATGAAGAACCTCCTCAATATCACATGAATTCATGTTCCAAATTCTCATTTTCCACCAGCTTAATCTCAGGGCATTTTCTTTACAGCATGAGGCATTTCTTAAATCTCATATTCCACACTACTTTAAAGACCTGAACAAACAAAAAGAAAACAAAAAAAAACAAACAAACAACAAACCAACCAAACCCCACCATCCTCACTTCGCTTCTGTTGTATTTTCCTCAGAAAACACAGTTCAGGCTGCATATTGAATGCCTGCCAGAGCAACTGCCTGGGAGGTGCGGGAGCTGCAAGTAGCTAGGGAATGTGACTTGGATCACTGAAACAATTCACCTTCACTGGCTTGTATAGGTTGTGCAGCAAATTTGGGCTGCAGCAACAACAGGGCTCAGATAAAAAAAATTTCCAATCAGCTGTAATTTGGCCATAAGGAAAACTGAAAACAAGGAGCACTCTGTACACACAGGGTGGGATGGTCAGGAAGGAGAAGAGCCAGAGGCAGCTCAAGTGAGAATAATAGCAATAAATTAATGTAAGAAGGAAAGCAAAGAGAACACAGTGCTCTTCCGTAGGAAGCAAAAGGGAAGAAGTTGGTTTTGATCATGTAATAATGAATTTTTTATGTGCTCTGAGACAAATGCTACCAGTGAAACCTGTAAAGGGCAATTCAGGCCAGCTGAGGAGGCATGAAAGAGAAGCACTGCCTTCTTGTCATCCTCAGAAAACCCACACTGGGCTCAGCCTCAGTGACCACTCACAGCAGAATCAGTAAGAAGGTATAAATTATCATCCTGTCACAATACTGCCAGCACTTGAGTTAATGAAGGTGTAAACAACAGGAGCTCCCTAAATGATGCTAATGACAACATGTTTGTTCTGCTTTGCAAAGAAGTGATCGTCTTACTGCCCTTGACCTGGGGGGTGGACTTGGAGAACACTGGGCACACATAAATGTAAGAAAAATTGGGAAAGAAGAGAAAAATAAATCATTTGTGACCACCTAAATTTTATACTGGCTCTGTCCTCAGCACAGGTTAGGGCAACTCCAGTGTAATACAGAGTGTAATAAATCTGACCTTTTTTATTCCCAAATGCAGAAAAATATTAGAAACAGGGTTCCAGTTAATGTAAACAAGAGAATTTGCTCTTTTCCTTCTGTCCATTTATTTTATGCAGCAATCTGCTCTATTACCACTTACATAATAATCAAACATCACAAATTTCCCCTCACCCCAAGAAACAGAACCAGTGAAGTCTGGTGCCAAATTAATTTGTATCATCTGGCCCTTGCCCCTCAGTTTTCTACCATTTCTATACTCTTTTTAGCTCTCCCCCAACACTTCCATCACACTGAGGCCAGCTTGAAGCTGCTCGTGGAGTAGAGGCTGTGAATAATCCCCTAATAAACAATACCTAAAAATATTCCCATATTGAATATCAGATTCATATACAGTGTGGCCATTGTTTGCTGTTTCTCAGCAAAAACAAGACTAGACAATGGAAAGAGAATCTTATGAAAATGTGAAGGGCATACATGTTCTCAGAGGCAGTGATATGAAGTCAAGAATGACTCCTTGAGGAGAATGGCAAAACCAAGAGGGGAGGAGGGGGAAAATAAAAAATAAAAAAATCAAGTGGTCAGAGTACAAAGTTTATCTTGTTTTGAAGTAGACTGGAAAGACTTCAGCAAAGTTGTATCTATGACACCCATCCTAACTCAAGGTCAGGTTGGACAGAGCCCTGAGCAACCTGGTCTAGGTGAAGACACCCCTGCTTTTATTGCAGGGGGTTGAACTGGATAACGCTTCTATGTCCCCTCCAACCCAAACTCTTCAATGATCTGGTTTAAATTCTTCAAAAATCACTTTGATGAGTAGCACAGGTAAGTCCAAGACTTAGCTGTAGGAGAGCAAGAAAGTCATCAGTAATTTTTGTAATGAGTTTTTAAACACCTATGACTCTGATTCTTCAGGTCAGTTCCCAGTGCCCTGTGAGATGCAGAGTTTAACATACAGCTAATAAAAACACAGTCTTCAAATCAATTGAAGATCAGTTAGCAAAAAAAACAACACAGGTTTTTTTTTTTGTTAAAAAGCTTAATTCCAGAATCAACCCAATGAAACCATTTACACAGGTCCCATTTTTCCTAACCTACACAAAAAAAATTCTCTGAAATATGCTTTACATATCATGTCTTCTCGTAAACACCCCAGCAAGAAACCTAAACGCTTATGGAGTCTTTCAAGAAATAAAACGGTGACTCTACTTTGCTGGGACTCATAGGCCTGACTTCAATAAAGGTAGGTACTTTGAAGTATTATGATATTATTTTCACCAAAATATATATATTCTATAAATATACACATCTTCCTCTTTTTCATTCTGTTCTGCTATTCCTGACTTAATGGAGAAAATTAAGCATTAATTTCACTCAGGTCCTGCTGTTCCATTCCAATCTATTTTCATTAGATTATTTTTTTCCATGAGTGATAAATATTAATTTTGTTTTTAAAAGGAGTGCTGTATTTAAATATTTTAAAACTATTGGTTTGTTTCCTTCTCATTGACACAATGAGAAGGAAACATTGACTGGAAGCTGCATCTAAATGATGCCTTTCATAAATCTCCTCTCTGGCAAAGAATGTTTCCCCATGGATTTCAATATGATGTAGAGCTCTAAAGCCCATTGCAAAGAGTCTCAAAGGGACCTGCCACTGCAATAGCATGGGCTGAATAGTGGGATTTTAGTTTACCTTCCCCATCCTTGAAGCTGGGCTGAAAGAGGAGATGGCTCAAAATGCTTCAAGTATCAAACAGATTCATTCACTGAAACGCCAAACCCTCCAGATAAGCAAAATCACTTTGCTGAAGTTTACAGGCACATTCATTAGATGATAGCACAGCAGAGACGGTGTTTGGTGCCTGTTATTTGTGGCTTGACTTTGACCTCAGAGTGAAATTGCACATATGTTGTGCACATGTTGCATGGGAATGTGTGGAACATTCCAGCTGCAGTGGCTGGAATTCCGCAAGCACACCATCACCAGTACAAAAACAATAGAAATACCACATTGAAAATGTAAATATTAGGAAAAGATACATCAGCATGACCCAGGCTTTCTGAACTAGACGAGAGAAGCAAAAAAATAAATCAGTAGCAGTTAACAACTTACCTAATTCAATCTCTTACTGATTTGCTCCGACTAACTTATGTGGGGTTTAGCCCTGTTTGCACAAGTTCAACAATCACTTTGGGAATGACACATTCCCAGCATACATTGCAATATTATCAACTATCATAGAATCATTAAAGTTGGAAAAGACCTTTAAGATCATCAAATGCAACCAATGACCTAACAGTTCCATGTCCACAACGAAACCATGTCCCTAAACAATACATCCGCACGTTTTCTCAACGCTTCCGGGTATGGTGATAGAATTGACACCTAATGACTTACAAGTCTTTCAAAAGACCCAGCAGAAACAAGTTAGAGAAAGTGCTTCCCTAGGGTCAAGATTAGTCTCATTGACCACAAAAGGGGTTTTTTTTACAACAATCAGGGAGACTGCAGTAATTTCAGTTTTTGTCATCACTCAGGTGATGCAACACTGCTGATGTGCCTGGGTTGAGTACGCTGGGCCAGATGCTGTGCTGCTGTCCACAGGGTAAAACTACTCATCTCACATGGTTTGAGTCAAATAATGATTGAGTGGCTTTTTGCTTTATTAACACAAAATTAACCAGCCATCAATGCTAGTTCACACAATACATTTCAGGATAAGGGTCCAGATGGAAAAACCACAGCACTGAATTATTTCAAAATCTTAATACATACAAGCAGGTTTCCAGCTACCCTTCTATAGCTAAACCCTTAAAAGTCCCAACCCCCACAAGCAGAGACACGGGGGGCAGGTCAGCATGGTTCCCCCCTCCATAGGTTCTGACGCACCACAGCAGAAGTTTTGGGTTTTCTGCCACACACAATGGATACACACTCATGTACTCCATCCCATGCAGGCCCCAGCCAGCAACTCCTTTGGGCAAAACACCTCCAGCCCCTCTTCACCAGGCTGTGTCTGAAATAGCCAAGCTCACAAAGGAGCATTTTTGATGTCCAGCAATGTGAGTTATTGAGCATCTTATAGGCTCAGACAGGAAAGACATTGCTTTACCACATGCAAGAACCCTGCAGGAGGACTCACACCGCAGGAAGCCTCCCCACAGACCATGCAGCAGAGCACCAGCTCCCAAGGACCCATTAGAGAGACACCGCACAGAGTCAAAGCTGGGAACTGAGCTCTGATAGAGGTGTCAACACCAGGCACCTTCCAAGAGATAGCAGAATATCATTTTGCAAAAGAAACGGGAAATAGAGTTTGGAAAATGCTGCATTCACTTCTAAAAGTACCAGGCAGTAAAATCTGCCGTGGTCCTTTGTGCGTATTTCCCCCTCCTGTTGCTCCTATTCATACAAGCACCTACAAAATTACTGCAAATATACATATTCCCTGAACACACTTGTTATTACAAAAAATCCCACCATCTAATTAGTGATTTTTAATGGAGTTTATTCACAGTAAACTAATGGATTCCACAAAAACTCATTCTGAGATCTCCAGGAGCAATTGTTTTGATTAAAAATTAATGTAATTTGGTCACTTTTTATTCCCCCAAATCCTTTCCTATGCAATCTTCAAAATACAATTTTTAAACAGATCTTACCACCCCAGTGAATGCTTCTATTCCCATGCCAAAACCCCACAGGAAACAAGGAAATTATAATTAAAATATAGGCTTGTCTGAAATTTTAAATTAATAACATGCTCTGTTTGTTCCTTTTGGTCTATTGACAAATGCTTCAAGCATATTCATCAAAAGGTTCAACAAATTTTGTAACCTACATCACACACATCTGTCACAGAGGATATACCTCCCACCACTCACACGGAATCCTGATCTCTGCTTTAAGCACCACCAATCATCTTGTTTGCTGTTGAGCAGGCTGACACGGAGAGAGGACTGATGCCCAATATAAGTTGCAGAAAGCCAGAAATCCCTGGGAACAAAGGAGTTTTCTCCTAGAAAACCTCTATGCTGTCTGAGCTCAAAGTATAACATAGCAAAACTGACCTAGAAATCAAATAAGGCTTAGGTCCTAAAGAAGCACCCTGTTTTAAAAAGGCCATGCCACTCCAGTACTAAGCTAGTTTCTGGTTAAAATTTTCAGAATAATATCTGCTCAGTGGCTGGACAGTTTCTGAAGATTAAAATAAAACTTCATCCTCTGCTACAGGCTCTGGTTACCAGTTTCTGATTTATTTACTTATTTGGAGCAGGGGAATTGCCTCTAGTCCTCCAATTCTCATCCCAGCTGCCTACCCTCTCTACGTGGATAGCAGAAATGGCTCCATGTTCTTTCAGATGGGGCAATCTTTTTAACCTTCAGGGACTTAAGTGACAGGAAGAAAGCATTGATGCAGCAGAGAACTTAATTGCTTTCCAGGACTGTAAATCTACCAATGTGTAACCTAGTTTCCACAACTTCTGTGTCACAGAAACGTCACCTTCTGCTCCAGATCACACTCGGACCTGGCAAAAAACACAAACACATGCTACTCCAGACAAACAATCCAACTTATTATCTCAGCAAACAAAAATTGAGTTTTAATCAAGTGTAATAATTTAATTTTGTGTGGGCAGAACTGTAAACACCAATATAACCTCTGCTTTTCCATCCACAGTGCAAAAGCCATTAGTTCTTTGAAGCTGAGCAAACAATAGTAAAATATTTCCATCAAGGATTTTTTAAAGTAGAAAATAAATATAATAGAGGAACTCTCTAAACCACTGCAGCCCTAAAACATCAGTGTAGCCTCCAGTGCAGTCACCTGCCCTAAGAGGTAAAAAAATAAATTTTAAACAAAAATAAAAATATGAAGCAAGCCTTCCCCCTCAGAAAGTGAATAGAGTTTGTCCCAGGTGTTTTTTATCTACCTTTGGAGATATAGCTCTTTATTAAAAAGGAATTTAAGCTTGTGCCCCTTGTTACACAGCACAAGAACACAACTACACTTAGATTCCCTAAAGTGAGGCAACTTCCTCAGATTTTCCTGAGGGAAATCCCTTCCAAACAGCCTTGCAAAAGCACATACATAGCAAGAGGAGAAATGGGAAGGAGAAATTTCAGAAGCCCAAGCTATCTACCGCGTGCCCTATACACCCATGCCAATGTTGGAAGGAGAGCAGAGAAGCTTCCTCCTTGGACAGGGTTGGGTGATGGCCTAGTTCAGGGCTCTTATGGAAGCTGCTGAAGACAGCAATGGAGCAGGGGGTGCCCACACAAGAACCCTGAGGGCTTGGAGGCTCTGGCACAGAGGCACCAATGCAACACAACTAAGCACAAGAGTATCCCTCACCACAACCAAGAAAAAGTAACCCGAAACATCCAGAAGGGGACCTGCCAAATACATGTGGGACTTCACCATCAACTGGTAACAAGCAGTAAGTGAGGCTAATCAGGAAAGTGGGAAAGTGGTACTCAGAAAAAAAGCACAACTTGGCCTTTTCTGCAGAGGATAGCACACACATCATGCTGTGACCAAATTAATGATGTGCATCCATTCACAGTTCAGGACTGAATTTCCATCTGGCCTGGTGTGCTACTTTGAAAATAAACCAGCAGAGGAATTAACCCCATACAAAGATATTGTGAGAGATTCCAAGTCAGAACTACAATTCAATAGGAAAAATTAAAGTAAAAGCAATAATACAGAAACACCAGCTCAAACTCACATGGCTAGAATACAGCCTGCCCCCCTGTCAGTCAGGGTGGTGGTAGCAGTTTGGTTACATGGTGGTTGCAGTCTCCTTGGAGTGAGTGATGGATGCAGTCTGGTTGAAGTGGTGATCCTAAAGAAAGGTCTGGTCTAGTCTGTCTCTGGAGAGCCAATGGTGACTCCCAAGCTCTTTGCCTTAAAGAGAAACCAGTAAAAGCCCCAGCCCAGTGTTCCAAGCCTCCGTTTATATCCAGGTAGGATGCTCCTCCCCTGTGGGTGGGGCATCTCACAATGGGATGATGTAATCCTAGGAGTTACTCCTGGAGACCTTGATGGCCAATTAGAGGAGATAGCCCCCAGATGGTCTTATCAGGGCGGGGTCATTACTGGAGACCTTGATGGCCAATTAGCAGAGATAGCCCTCAGATGGTGTTATCAGGGCGGGGTCATACTGGAGACCTTGATGGCCAATTAGCAGAGATAGCCCTCAGATGGTGTTATCAGTGCTGGGCCCTGCTGAAGATAAAGAACACTGCCCCAGCAGATTTTTACAGCTTATGGAGATAGTAACAGAATGCATCATTTTGGTTACACCTTCCATGTAACCTAAGACACCTGGTAAAGCCATGTCAGCATACCCAAAGCACTCATGGGCCCCTAGACATTCAACCCAGAGCAACCCTGGATTAAGAGGGAGACTGTTAGAAGGTGTTATTTACCATTGTCAGTATAGTGCTGCTTTATTGCTATTAACTCCAAATGGCTTTCCCTCCAAAAGAACATTTCCTTTGCCTTCCCACAGCATCAGTACCCCATGAGTACAGAATATTTGCTTGGAGCTTTAGCAGATTGGTATCATGAACAAGGTCACCAGACAGATGCCAACCAGTATGCTTTGAGAGGAGCCCTGGAGGCATCTAAATCTTATTATTGCTTCCAACACCTTCTGATCGGAATTTTACCAGTGCGACAGACTGGTTCATGTCCCAGCAACCTGAATTCATACTGAGGGTAGTACTTCCCATACTTGAGTGCATGTACTTTATATTTCCACTAGTGCTTACTGTAAAGGGATAGATTTAGGTACTAGCTGTCAATAGTTGGTCAATATGTCACTTCAGGAAATGCTGTATTCATTCATAAAATGATTATCCCTTGCATATTGGGATGAGGTCCCGAGAAAAGCTGCAATATGTTGGAATACACTAAATCCTGTAACAAAGTACATATTTTTGAAACCTGAGGTCCCATTCTATCAATAAGCATTCCCATTTGCATTGCCATTTAGCTAAAGATGCCATTTCTCTGGGAGTTAGATAAAATGCAATCAATAAGAACACTCCAATAATAATATCCCTTGTTGTGATGAAATGAGAAAGTTTGTTTAAAGGCAAGTTGTAAATAGAAAACAAAATATTAAGCAGAGGAACCAAATTTTGTCTTGGTAGACTGATACTGGAACTATCAACAACCAGTGCAAGCCTGATGAATGAACAATGCCATGTGAATCAAGGTGTAATAAATATTACTAATAAAGTGTCACAGAAACTGGATTGCTTCACTCTCCTCTCATTCCTGACTCACAAACTGACAGCAAATCTCTAGATCACTTCGTAGTTTTGAAGCAGCTAAGGAACCAATAAAACTGTGCATGCAGCACTACTGATATTTCGCAGGATGGTGGGGGACAGCATCCAAAGTTCAAACCCTGTACCATAAAAATAGTCAGGAAAATGGAAAACAGCTTGAGTTAGATGTGATCAGCTGGGAGGCACAACCTCAGGACAGCTGGCAGGCAGACAACTACTCAATTATAAATTGGTACCTACACCAACATTTTGAAACATGGGTTGCAAAGCTGCACAAGTAAGTTATTACACAAGAACACTATGTGTTGCTTTTACTCAAAAACAAAAGTTGTAGTACGCTGTATTATATCATCAAGTGAAAGGACCAGACCAAGTGGCCAAGCAGGTAAATAACCAGCGTCCTTAGGAAAACGGGAGTAAGCTGAGCTCACCAGGCACCCTGCTAAAGCAAGCAGCATCATGTGCAATGAATTACACATCTGGAAATGCTGCACCCTGTTAAATATCTGCCTGACAGACACCCTTCAGGCCAACCAAAGTCCATTGAAAGTTCTCTGTAACTTCAGTACATTCTGCTCCTAAGTCTAACTGGGTTTAAAAGATGCTTTTTGAAAAAAGTGTTATTTAAAGCTTGAATCAAACCACAATAAAAAAAAGTTGTTAAAGGAAGAAAACATCTAACAAAGAAAGGAAGAGACGCTGAACCAGAGAACCAGGAAGCATTTTTGTAGAGCTCTTATAAACCCACTAATCCCATTTCAAAGCCCATTTCTGGACTCTTCTGGAATTTGAGTGAATAAACAATTACAACTGCCAGAGCTTTCAATAAATCACAATACTCCATCAATCGCAATGGGCCAGTTAAAACAGACATGAGACATACAAAAAGCACAAAGATAAACCATTGTCCTGTCCCCCTGTAAAAGGGGGAGTCAGGAAGGATTCTTTTTAATAGATTTCTTAGACAAAAATAAAGCACATATACAGCCCCCTAAAGTAATTTTTACCTCATGTATAACATAGGTTGAGGCATAAATAAAAATCAGATTGGTCCCTCTCAACCATCATGCAAGGAAATAAATTTTAATCCCTCTTCCTATTCAAACAGAGGGCAGGAAGGTTAGATACAAGAAGTCACATAAATTAAACACAGGAGAGTGGGAAAAGGAACAGAATCACTGCATTCCTGGCTTCAACAGCTAAAGACACTACTATGATTAAATAATTTAACTATCTCACCTTGTACAGTCAAGCTAAATTTCAATAGAAGTAATTAATCTTTATGTAGTCTTTTATACCCTGCCCAATCCGTACTTTTAGCCAAAGTAAATCATTCCCTTCTGCTGCCTCTTTCTTTCCAAAAGTTTCCTCCATATATGATGAAATAATCACTTCTCATTTAAATTAAATCAGTGCCATTGACAAGATTGCTATTCAAACATAGAAGCGTGTCATTGTGAGAGTTTTGACACATATTTTTAGAACTAAATGCAGGATAAGAATTATTTACTTTTCCTGAGAAAGCATTGGAAATTTCAAAAGGTTTTGTATATTATGTCGGGACAAGTCTTAACCCCTGGTTTAATCTTTTTTCTCATAAACAAGTAAAAGCAAACACAAAGCCTGAGACTATCAACAATCCAGGTCTCACCTGTCATGCAGGACACCAGACCCAAGTCCTCTTGCTGAACTGGGTAGACCATGGCCTTCAACCTCGGTCTCATCACCCAAGATGTTTTCTTTCTTTCCCTTAAGTTATTTCCAGTCTAAGAAACTTGCCCCAACCTAAATTATTCTGGGGGAAAAAAAAAAAAAAAAAAAGGTGTGGGTTTCTAGACTTAAAAAGTCTATTTGGAAAAAAAAAAAACCAACCAACTCTTTTATCAAGTTCCAATGTGACTCTGGTTAAGCTAAAGGAACTGACCTCTATGAAGACAACATTTTGGACAACACACAGACAGATCATCACAAATCCCAGGAGCTTGTTCCACTGCCATTCCCACAGCACCATCATTGCAAACCTGCATTGCACTTGAACATCATTATGAGTCAGGCAAGGAAGACATTGACATGAAATGGCCTGAGGCAAACCAAAATCAGATACTGAGGGAAAGATATCACATGGGAAGGGAGCTGTACTGAATTTCAGCTGCAATAACAAGGCAGGCTTTATGCAAAAATAGGTTTGAGCAGCAATATTCAGACCTGGCACTGGATTGCAAACACTTTGATTACCTCTTTGTGAAGTGCCACAGCTTCATGTCATGTAAGTTCATTTACAGAAAGGCTGAGAATATCCTTTGGACCATTGTTATACCCCAGTCAATCAAACTTACAGCTAAACCAAGGTTCTTTTGCTCTGAGTAGGTGCAAAGGAGAAAATTCCAACCAAATAGTCTCAAGAGGTAAAAATACGCAAAAGTTTACTGGTAAACTACAAGAAAATTAACGTTGGCAAAAGAGTAAATACAACGTAACATGACTTATCCCAGCATAGACTTAGCCCATTGAACATAAAGACCTTATAACCCATTCGATGTTACATCCCGTGAAAAGGGAGTTAGAAGAAGAAAGGGAGAAAAACAGGAAAGATATAGAAAAACAGACATAGCTACTAGCTCCTGGGTTCCAGCGATGCAAAGCTCCAAGATGAAGGTGGGGTTAAAGACAATGTGTTTGCCTCGTAGCCAGGCTCCTTAAAGCCTTGGCACATCCTGGGCCTTCTTCCCAGGTGGCACTTTGGGTCTCTCAGCCACTCAGGGACCGTGTTAGGTGACACTGTGGGGCTGGGAGGTATCAGGGGCAGGGCACCACATCACCAGAGCAAGGTCTGAGCCACCCCCTACCACACATTCCAAGCTCCCAAAACGTCTTGAAAAAAATCACCTTTTCCAGTCTCTGAAAACAAAGGATGGAACTAACAGGAAGTGAGGAAGGGAGAGCCTGTAGGAAGAGGCTGCACACGGATTGCAGCAGTCAGCAGCAGCCTGGTGGAACCCAGGGTGGATCACTGCAAGCCACCAGGCTGTCACCAACCTGACCTGGCGTTGAGGCTGCATGTTTACCTTCCCCGGCAGAAGGTACAATTCAGGTTTGAAACAGATGAGGACAACTAAGAGTGGCAGCTACAAAAAGATGAGGGGGAAGAAAGAAAAGTAAAGAAAATAGAAAAGAAAAAGGGAAGGGAAGGGAAGGGAAAAAAGAAAAGATGAAAGGAAAGGAAAGGAAAAGGAAAAAAAAAGGAAAAAAGAAAAATAATTAAAGAAAATGAGAAAAGAAGGGATTTCAACTGCCTCCTCCCTGCTGCCCTGGTCCATTGCTAATAAAGCTCTCAGGAGGCACTGCAGGACTTAAAGGGTGCTTATGCTGCTTGTTTAAAGAGGCTACTTTCAGGCAAAGCAGGCTTTCAATTTAATCTTTTATTAGCTGTGGTTTAAAATGAATACTCCAGATGGCTGTGTAGAAACATAAAAGGTGAGAAGATGGATAGGCAAAGATTAATAGATCATCACAGAGAAGTTAAGATAACGATCGTTTTTCATCTCAAGAAGTTATCAATTGTCCCGTATAGCACATCCTGGAAGATCTCAATTCTTTGGTACTATACACACTCTGAAAAGGAATACACAACACAAACTCAAAAACAAATACAGCTTCCTCCCCTCTCCCACCCTACTCCTGGTATTCGGGGTTAGTGTTTCTTTTACTTTTTTCCTTGATTTCTTTCTTTCTTATTCATTTTGCTCCTGGTACCCCCTTCCCACACATGTGTACTTTAAAAAAAATTATTTTATTCACTTTTTAATTTTTTTCATTAACGAAGGAGCTCTTAAGAGCAAGCCTTCTGTCATCCAAAGTGCAATGCTGCCCTCCAGAGCTGTCAGGAAGAAAAATTGCTTCAGGAAACATGAAACCATCTCCAAGCAAACCGTAGCCTTTCAGATGGAATTGCCGAATCTCATCTCATATTTATTCTCTGGATTGAAAACCAGTCTGCACGGACACCTTATCTAGCTTAGCCTGGTTTACTGACAATCATCTTGACAACTCTTCCCATATACAACTTGTGCATTGACTACAAAGCAAAGAGGGGACTTTTCTCCTGTGTAAGACAGTGAAAAAAATCCCAACCGATAAATTAACCCCATCTCTTCTCACTTAAGGTAAGGAATGGTGCAATACATTTTCAAATCCTGATTGGAAGCCACATTCAGAAGATAATTACTGGGACACCAGGCTCCAGAAGAGACAGCGTTTACATTTAAGAGAAATTCAGTTACCCAGAAAAAAGTATTTGATTTTAGATTTTTCTTCAACCTTACAGCTGGTCCTGTATGATAGAATATCAGGCACCCATTTTCTAAAAAGGATAAAATTTTAGCTATTATTTGTGGATAAATTACTCCAGTGATTTATAAAGAATAAATTGTACAACTTGAATAATACTGTGAAAGTTCTGCCTGGAAGATCTGCCTTGTTTATCACCTGCAAAGCCATAATGCACAACTTGTGAAGAGCTTTCATTTTCTCTAACACCAGGTTCCAAGTCAGCAATTTTCACTAACTTGAAAGATACATCACCATGAAAAGTAGACTTCCTTTCCATTTTTATTAATATCACTTCCTAATAGCTTCCAGGAGGTAAAAAACCAACAGCAACAACCAATAATGTGATTTCCAAACTGTTTTCTCTCATCTCGGAAGCCAGATGAAGAAAGTCTTGAGAGGAGCTTAAATATTAATATAAAGATGTGGATTTCAACCCCCTGCAGAAAAGCCTGGCCACAATGAGCCACCTTAAAAGGCTACATCAAAATTTACTGTTGGGATCTATATGAACTCCCATAAAGTTCAGGAGTATACCAGTGCAGGAAGACAGGAGGAAAGCAAGGGGAAGGGTGGTTCAGGGCTACCACGCAGGGAAAGAAAAGATGTAAACAAACCCTAACAATTCTATACAGTTGGTTCATATTCATTTCTCATTCTGATGGAATAGGTTAAAATAGCTGCTTTCCTTCTCGTGACACCACCAACCCCAGAGCTCATTGTTTCATTCTCTCATCAATATGCAAGACAGATTTTCTTAGCTCCTCTGCACCCAAGCTGCAATGGGTCAAACCCTCGCTGGTGTAGATCAGCTCATTTCAACAGAGACACACCAAGGTTATCACAGCTGGGAATACAGCCCCGTGCCTTTTGCCAAGGAAAGCTGCACTGCAGAGCAAGCACAACTCCTGTTTTCAACTAGGCCAATTTTGCCATCCCCAGCAAAAGTGTTCAGTGCTCTCAAACACACAGCTCTTCAGAGACAGGGTCCAGAGAGGCAGGCAGGAAGCCTCAGAGGCCAGACCGTGGCACGAGGATGCTGTACCATGGCACAAAGATCCTAAGGGGTGATTCAGCATCCCTGAAGTGGATGCC
Source organism: Pardalotus punctatus (assembly GCA_013400915.1). Classification (NCBI taxonomy): domain Eukaryota; kingdom Metazoa; phylum Chordata; class Aves; order Passeriformes; family Pardalotidae; genus Pardalotus; species Pardalotus punctatus. Next base: position 85,505 of record VZTX01020054.1, on the reverse strand, counting down.
CTAGAAACAATCCCAAGGCCAGACTTACAGGCTGAGCTCAGCATACGCATTTTCTGATTCACAAATTTTCTGCTGAATTTAAAGGCTGAGCAGACCAAGCAAGAAGCTTGGGAAGTGCCCCAGTTCATGAGGTGGAGGAAGAGGAGAAGAGACCTTCCTCAACCCAGAAGCATGGCAGGGGAATTAGCATAGCATGGGCAGTGTCCCCTGCCAATTGCTGCACTACCTGGTAACCAAGGGTTAATTGATCTGCACTTTTCAGCTCTATTTTTCCAGTCTTCAAAAACTCAGCAAAGTGCTTATTTAATGCTTATGCAGCCTCTGCAATGTGCTGAGATGATCTCTGAAAGAAACCCATTAAACAGAGACACAAAAGACAAAGAACAGCAGGATGTGTCTGGTTTGTTGATTATCTGTTGAAGAACACAATATTTCTGCTAAATTTTAGTTCAGACAGCCATTTGCCAAGCTCTAAGGGCTGGCCACACCATAATTTACCTGCCTCATGCCAGGTAAATGCCCCTTGCATCAGATTAGGTATTTCATCTTGTGTATCTGCATACTTTTTAGGGGCTATAACCAATTATGATCCAGAAATGCATGCCATCAATTTTAACATGGATCTTTTAAATTAACTTTACAGGAATATATGTTACCCACAGCTTTGGTCAATGGGACAAAGCTTATGGCTCTATGAGTATCTCTTTATAACATTAACACTGAAGATTTGACATCACTATTTTCTGTCCCATCACACTTTTTTCCATTTGTAATTAATTTAGATTTTTTTTTTTTAGTTAGTCCAATTTTTTTTAATTTTTTGTCTCTTCTTCCCCATTTCAGGCACTTCTGTTAGTTATAAAGATCTTGAAAGGAAAACTGTATGGCTAAATTTTCTCACTGTAAAACTGCAAATCATGAACATACACCAAAGGTATCATAGTTAATGTAGAGGAACAGGAATTCAATAAAAGTCTTTGCCATATTCCAACCTAGACTGCACTAAGAACAGCAGTTGGAGTTGAAAAATTGATGACAGTTTATTATTACTATTATTATTATTATTATTATTATTATTAATTATCTGTTTTAAAGACCTGTTTTCCAGATTGTCTCCAGATGGTAAAATTTTAAAGCCAATTTACCTATTGCCTTCACTGAGAGTTTTGCAGTGGTTTTTGTGAGAAAGCTCTAGCATTTGTAAAACTGCAAACTGCTTCCAGTGGGAATAATAAAATAAATGTTTGTTTATTTAAATCAGTATTATGTTAGATAATTATGGCCCAATCTTGTAACTCTCTCTGCATTAATGGATTCTGAAGTGTTCCTAGCAGTTCTTGGTCCTCATCCAGTTCTCCTTGTGGCCCTTCATTTCACATAAAATATTAGCAGTGATTTTCTCAAACTTTTTTTTTTGTTTATGGGGTTTTTTTTATACAAGGATTTTTTCTATTATTAAATAAAATAAATATCACTCTCTTGTACAAAGTTTCAACAGCACCCTAATGCCATCCACAGACAGAATATCTATGTGACAAGCCCAGATTTCAAAAATTAAAGCTGTGGCTGTTCTTTAAAATCATCTCTTCTATGAGACACATCCAGATTTTCATGACAACAATGAGTTGTACCTTGTGGTCCCTCAGCTGATAGTAAATACCAGAATATAATAAAAATACAAATAGATGAAGAGCTGGGGATATATAGCTAGAAAATCTAAATTGTCTAGAGGATAGAACAATCAAGGTTGGAAGAGACCTTTAAGATCATCCAGTCCAGCCATACTGCCACTGTAACCTAAACCACATCACCCAGTGCCACATCCAGATGCCTCTTGAGCACCACCAGGGCCGGTGACTCCACCACCTCCCTGGGCAACCTATTCCAATGCCTGACTACACAAACAGTGACTTTTTTTTCTAATATCTAATCTGAATTTCTCCTGTCTCAGTTTAAGGCCATTTTTTTCTGGTCTTCTCACTGCAGGTGCAGCAGAAGAGATGGGCCCCCAGCTCACTGCAGCCTCCTTTCAGGGAGCTGTAGAGAGCCATGGGGTTCCCCCTGAGCCTCCTCTTCTCGAGACTAAGCAAATCCAGCTCCCTCCGCTGTTTCTCTTAAGACACGCTTTCTAAACCCTTCACGCACCTTGTTGCCTTTGCTGGACACATTCCAGCACCTCAATGACCTTTTTAAAGTGAGGGGTCCAAAACTGACCATAACATTTCCTGAGGTGCATTTGGCTGGTACATTTGCCTTAGGGCAGGTACAGAATGGCTCCACCAGTCCATTTCTTCCTCTGATCCCTACTGCTCCTTAACCTTTCCATCTCCTCTTTGAGTTGTACCACCGAGCAGAGCAGATCACTGACCTGCTCTCACCTCACACAGGTGTCATCTGTTCCCTCTGATGCCAGTGCCAGGCTCTGGCACTCCCTGCAGCCCCATTCCTGGGCCCCTGTACTTTCCACTGCACATCCGTTTGTGTTGCCACATCATTTCTGGCACACAGAGTGCTTAGCACCCTGGTGTGTGGAAACCATTCCCGAACACAACACTCCACTTGAACTAATGGGAAGGGTACCACACCTTCCTGCTCAACCTGCCTGCCCTGACTGCTGTGCCCACACTGTTTCCCACTCAGTTCGACACATTCTTGGTCGCTTATGCTCCCTGGAGCAGTTTAAATCTCATTAGATTCCCCAGGAGAGTCTCCACCCTCTTCTCACCTGAAATCCCAGGTCCAGACAGGTCTCTGGGCTGTTGCTCAGGAGCCCCTGAGCATGGGAACCCCTCTGTACAGCCTGATCTAAAACTCAACCTGGACTTGTGTCAGTCTCCACCCCTTCCTAACATCTAATCTAAACCTCTCTTCTTTCGGCTTGAAAGTGTTCCTCTTGTCCTACCACATTTGCCCATGTAAAAAGCAGCTCTCACTCTCTCTTGTTCATAAGCATCCTTTATGTCCTGTAAGGCTGCAATCTACATTTGCACCACAGTTTTCTGGGAACTACTAGAAATTTCAAAATCATGCCGAACATGATCAGGAAGACAGGAGAATATTCTTTCAGAGGATATTTACAGGGAGAGAGTGAGTGAAACTATATGAGAAATAGATGATGGGATCAGAAGATCCCAGGATCATCAGGATGGAAGGGAAGATGGGGTGTCCCCAGTCCCAGCCCTGCCATGAGCAGATCTGGTCATTCAGCACAAGGAGCATTCAGCCATTTTCTGCCCATTTCCAAGGATGGAGCTTGCTCAGGCTCCTGATCCAACCTCCTTCCTTCTCAAAGCCTTGGTAAAACAGGGGCATCTGGGGCAGGTGCCACTTTGCCTTTGCAAGGTGTGACAAACACATAAGGAAAAAGCAAACACAATAGAGTGGCAGCATGAAATAAGGGAAGGGTGTGTTTAAAGCATAAAAATCTGTTCTATTGCCAGGGTTGCTAGATTTCAGCATTTCTAGGGTCCATAAATTCCAGTAATGTCCACAGTCAGAAGCAAAGCAGGGTTGTCAGCAGCAAAACAAAGCATGGCCCCAACAGGAGCAATGTGACACCCTGCAGCAGAGCATGATCCTTTTTTGCCCAGGCATTCCCTGCTGGAGAATCAAAGCAAACTGAAACACCTTTGCTTTGGAAGGCAACACCTCATCCTTTCCCTGATGAAATCCTACCAAGGCACAAACACAGCCTTTTGATCGGAAACGCACAAAATGCTTCTGAGAATTAAAGCAGCCTGTTTGGAAACCTTCTCATCTGAAGGAACTTTAGATGTCATTTGTGACATTTTAATACTATTCTACCATGGGAGAGGCTTCAGCTGAAGCAGGTCTGTAAGGATGGGTGCAAGGAAGAAGATGGGCCTGGGTGATAGGGAGCAAAATGAATAGGAGGCAGTCCTACAAACAATTCATCCATCTTTTTGGCTCTGTTCTGCCAGCAGCAATAATGCAATGCAAAAGCCATATGTCCTGTACAACCTGCCAAGTACAAAATCAGCACAGCACATCCCCTCTGCCACCAAGATGCAGGAAGAGATAAATTTCTTGAATCTGTCTGAACGATAAGTAGAGGATGTAGTGTCAGTCCCATTAGGAATAAGAACAGAATCAGAATCATCTCTCATGAGCTGCCAACACCAAATGTGGTAGGAACGTATCACATTTTTTCTCTTTCAGAATAAAGTGCATTCTTCATGAACATGAAAGAAAGAAAGAAAAAATAGGTGCGTCTTATATTAAAGGCCTGGTGGCCATTAAAAACCTGAGGCCAGCCCAAATCTGCTGGCCTTGGGAAAAATATGGTTTAGCAGATCTTTGTCCTGGTTTGAGCCGAGTATATGAGACAAAAGGCAGAGACTGCCTCTGTGGAAGAGGAGAAACAATAACTCAGACAGAAAGCCATCACAGAGAAGTTAGAAAGTTATAGAAAAAGAAAAACAGATTAGAAGAAAAACCCATTCTGCACTACATGAGCTTTTCTGTCCCCTGCGAACATAAAAGGGAATATTCTATACCACATTTGAGGATGCAACAGCTTAAATATATCCTCTCAAATGGCATCCCAAAATTGGATCACCATTTCCTGATGTTTACTGCAGCACTGCACTCCCCAGTGCTGTAGCTGGCACCACTGCAGAGTGCTGAACTTCTCTGCCTTTCCACCTTTTTCCTTGACAAAGGCTGTTTAGACTTTTTTATTTTTGTTTTAACATTAATTGAAAAAGAAAATAGTCCATCTTTTTTCAAAATCCTTTCCCTTGTCTGGAGAAAAACTTCAATCCCAGGGAAGACAAATTTTTTTAAAAGTTATAAATATTATCACCCCCATCAGCCAAGGGAAAGCCATAAGGAATTTCAGTTAGTGAGTGTGGTTTCACTACAGGCAGGAGTTCCTTATGACAGAAAGATAAATATGTAAATTCTGTAAAAGCAACCTCCTCTGTAGAACAAATTGCCTATGACCAAAGTAATTGCCTAGAGATGTGAGAGATTCCCACCACATGTGGCACAGTTTGTGGCAGCTGGTGGTACCAGCAGAGTCAACACACGTGTGACAAACATCTTTAACTCCAGGCATCCGGCATCCATCCTCCCCACGCAGGAGGAGCACAGGGATAAGTACAAGCCCTGCATTCCTACCCTCCAGCTTGGCCCCACAGCACCAGGAGCTGGAGATTTACAGCACAAACAAAGATTTCCATCCACAACACTCCAGGTCTACGTAAGTCTCTTGATCTAACCTATCTCCACTTACTTTGAGAGGGTAAGCAAGGTTTGGATTTGTTTCAGCTCTTTTAGATTGAACCACATGCAGCCAGGTTTTTTCTTTTTTCTCTTCTTTTCTTGAAGGCTTGAGCCAAAGCTAGTTGAAAGCTGAAGTCAACTGAAAGGCAACCAACGACTTCAGTAAGTTTTGGATCTAGCCCTAAGTGCACACCACATGCCAGACATGATGACTGATTTTATATCTGTCTCTAGGAAGCACTTAAAAATTGAAATTAGGAGAGGGAAGACAGCAAGTATGTGTATATCACACTCTGGATGTTCAACTGGCTTTAATAAATTTCAGAAGCAGCACACATGCAGGGAGTTGTTTTCAATCAATAAATAACACAGAGGTGAAATTGTTCACCTGCCACCTCTTTACTGCCCCCCAGCAGAGGTGGAATTATCTTTTAGCCTCAAGGTTATTTGCAAACTAAAAGTTACATTTACAGAAACATCTATTTGCCAGCCTTTTATTTTTTTCCTTTATTTCCATTACAGGCAGCAGCAGTATTTGACACCCACAAGGACCCTTCTCAGCAAGACATTATATATCACTCCACGGAAATACATAAATGACAAATTATCCCTGATAGCATTGTGTCTCTGCTGACCTGCTCAAGGTTTAAGGCAGCTGGCAATTAAATGCCATGGCTACCGACCTGTTAAAGGCTTAGGCAGAGTTGTATTTATAAGCAGCAAAGGGAATTGTATGTAATGGTATTTTGTGGATGTATTTCTCAAATGATTTTGAGTAGTATTCCTTCTTCCACTTCTCTGGTTAAAATTATCTTTCCATCTCTCATATATTACTACTTAACAAGCTGAATTCTGACTTGCATCGGCAATTTCCTGCTCTAAAGAAGGAACGTTGCCTCCCCCCACCAAGTATTTTGCCAGAGACTGAGAAAGCAGAAAGATACCACTTGCCCTGAATCTACAAAAACTAAAGATTTGTTAGCAAAATTTTTAGCTTTTCATTTTTTTTTTAATTTTTTCTCCTTTTTTTTTGAGTACAGGCACTTGTTTTAATTATTGAGGGTCTTGTATTTTTATTAATTGCAATAGGGTTGCCTTCCCCTGGGGGCAGACATATAACCTAGCCACTATTCAGTAGTCCTAGACTCAGGATTTAAGACCATCTCACAGTTAACTCTCAAGAAATGAAAGATCAATGCTCAAATTAGACATGCCACAAAGCTTCCCTCTCCTTGCCCTCCACAAAATCCCTCCTAATATAAAACAACCTATCCTTGCTTCAGCTGTTCAACTACAGCAAAACAACCCAATGAGAACAATTAGACCTATAGAAATAATAAAAACTTTCAAGTTTTCCAGAATGACCAGGCTTAGGTGGCAATACCCATCTCAGAGTGAGGACAAATTACAATCCAGACCCAGAACAGAACAGCCTGATGAAGGTATAATTCTGTGTTGCACACATCATTAATAAGCCTTGGCCATTAATAATCTTATGATTTGCTGTAAACCCAGAATCATAAAGATGTATTCAACCTTCCATGTACCTAAAAGAAAACCCCTTCCACATCAGACAAGACCCCACAACCGTATCCTCAGCCCTTAGCATTCCTATACTTTTCCCTTAAGACTCAAGAGACTCAGGCAACGGTGTTTTCAAGCCGATTTAGTACCAGAAAAATCTCTGTGTGTTGTAATCCCAGTTAACAGGAATTTTCCAGCTGATTTCCAAAGCAGAAAACAAAATTTTGTGCACTTTGAAAAAAGAAGTCTAGTTACATATATGTAAGGGGGTTTTGCTGTTTTGGGGTTGGAGGGATTTTTATGTTTCGCCTCCAAATATAATTTGAGTTATGGTGTGTAACAAATTTCATAAAAGAACATAATCCACACGTCACGTAATTCATTAACATAATTCAGAGGGATCTCAGGGGCTACAGCCAGCTGTTTTCTGATCCGCATTCCTATCAGGCTTATCAAATAAATACAGTGATAAACTTCACAAGCCAGTTTTTCACATTGTGTGTATGGAAAAGGTATTTGATTGTGTAAGATAAAGTATCATTATTATTCATATTCATTGAACTGACTGTGATCAGCTGAGGGACAAGCTAGGTCCTCCTCCTATATGTGCACCCAACCAAAACTTTTACATCTGATAAGGAAATGGACTTAGAACCAATGTGCCTTAAAAGACTGAGAAAGAGATTGAGTACTTTGGGATTATTAGGATAAAGACACAGATTCGGGCAGACTGTGAAAGTGGGAAGAAAAAAATTAGTAAGTTAAGTAGACCAAGGAACATTTTCTGAGTAGTGCACAAAGTGTCTTCTAAAACAAAATAAAAATTCAAACACCAAATTCATCTAGGCTTTTTCAATATGTCAATATTGAATTTCAGAATTATTTCAGTAACCCAAAGGCTTTTTATGTTTTTTTAGGCATTGTTACGAACTGGTTTTTAGTTAGAAAATTAAGTCTCGGCGAATAAAACTGATCAAACCCAAAAAGATTAGAAATATACCGAAAAAACATGATTAAAACCAAATTAGGTTAGCTGTTGGTGCCAAAAAACTTGATATATTTTATTTAATAGTAAACGAAGCAAAGAGAAAGAAAGAGGAAAGAAAGAAAGAAGAGAGAGAAAAGAGAGAGAAGGAGAGAGAGAGGAGAGAGAAGAGTGACAGAGAGAGAGAAAGAGAGAGAGAAAAAGAGGAAGAGAGAGGGAGAAAAAGAGAGGGGAAGGAAGAGAAAGAGGGAGAAAAAGAGGAAGGAAGGAAGGAAGGAAGGAAGGAAGGAAGGAAGGAAG